>JAXLNO010002990.1:149068-188227 GCA_038087875.1 Malacoraja senta
ATGTAGCAAAGCAACAGCAAATCACAACTTGTTTTGACAAGTGAAACATACCGACTGAATCTTTTAAGTCATTTATCCAAATGCCCACTGTTGTTACACAAATAAAACTGCCTGGAATCTGAAACAAAACCAGAAATGCTGGAAGAACTTTGCCAATCAACCAGCACCTGTGGGAAGAGAACTGGTTTCTGGTTAGGACCCCTTCCTCAGAAACAATGGGAAGAGTGGAGGGTTTTAAGTCAGAGAGGGAAAGTTTGAAGGAGACTAGACCAAGTGAGACCAGTTGGGCCCCGTTCCCCCAACGCAATATTCCACCACTCACCCCTTCCCCCGACGCAACCCGCTCCCCAATGCAATATTCCACCACTCACCCATAGCCCCCAACTGTGCAGGCGCGGCTCATTTCCCCTCAAGCCCCATCACACCCTTCCCCTCCTCTTCACCCTCCCTCTTCTTTCCCCTGTCCTCCTCCCCTCCCCTTCTCCCTCCCCTCAGTCACTCCCTCCCTCCCTCCATGTGTTGGGAAGGTCTTTTTTGTTTGTTTTAAACACATAGAAGCAGATACAATAACAGCGTTTAAGAGCCTTTTAGATGGACACATAGATATACTGGGAATGGAGGTATATTGGTCACAAGCAGCCAGAGCAGAATAGTTTAACAGCATCATGTTTGACACTGACATTGTGGGCCGATGATTCTATTTCTATGCTGTACTGTTCTATATTCTACATTCTATATGTTACAGTTTTCAAAGCAATGTTGGGGGAAGGAATGAAGTTCAAGGCAAAAGATTACATGGGGATAGGTTAAGACAGATCAAGTGATAAGGAGCATGAGTGCAAGGCATTTTAAAGAAACAGAGTAAGAAATGAACGCTATGATAATGGAAAACAATGAGGGCTGAAGGCTGCAACAATGAGGGCTGAAGGCTCCATTCCTGAAGGCTGCAAAATGACTACAGAAAATGTAACTCTTCTTGTTTACTTTGGGCTTCACAATGGCAGCGGAGGCAGCAGTTAGATCAGTTTAAGCGGAAGTGGGAATGAGAAATAAAGCAGCATACAACAGGAAGGTCAGAACTGTAGACTGCAGACTGAGTGCAGGTGCCCCACAAACAAGTCATCTGACTGGTGTTTGGTTTTGTAAATGAGAACACATTGTGAACAGAGAAAGCAGTGTACTAATCTGGGATTGCAAATGAATTGTTGCTTCATCTGGAATGGGTCCCTGAATAGCAGGCAGGGGAGAGGCGGATGGACAGGTGCTGTCCACTCCACGTGCAGGTAGAGGGGATCAGTTTAACTTGGCATCATGTTGGCGCGGCCACGGTGGGGCCGATTGTGCTATTCAGGTGCTGTACTGTTCTCTGTGCTTTGTCCTAATGCACATAAGCACCTAAACCTTTGTTCAGAGACATTTCCAAACTAATCAACTCCTGTCCACCACTCAAAACACATCTTCCAACCCAGTAAATCATTCCAATAACTTCACTGCAATAAATCATTGCAATAACTCCATGTTTTAACATTGTCTGTATTCACAGACATCTGACTGACTGGAATGGCAATTAACTGCACTCAAGCAAATGGTCTGTTGACATATTCAATTTCCCTTACTAAAACTCCCCAGGTGCTGGGTATACTAATGGCTTCAGCACTACAAGGTGGTTCCCTATTCCTTCTTCTTTGCCTCAAATTATTCAGCTTCTTGCAGCAAGTTACAGGATCATCAAATAGTTAAAACTGAAGCAAATCTATATCTAGAAAATGACGAGAAACAAAAAAGTTGAAAATGCATCATAAATTTAGTGACCAATTCTTTGTGTGAATTTATTTCCAATACAAGATAATTTTTCATATGTTACAAAGAATTAAACTACTAATACCAGTGTAGAACACATTCAAATCTAAAACATCCCTTCATACTTTACAAATAATGGATTGTTTGAATTTCAGTCATTTTTATTTAGCATTTTACCTTAAAACCACTGATCAGTTTGGAGTTTCTTGCATTCCCATTTTGTTCCAATACGACTGTTTTTGTTTGAATAAACACAAGTAAAATACTTCAAGACCCTCTGCAACAAAGTTAATCTCTGCTATTAAAATTCTAATCACTGCTGTATAAAGTTGATGAAGTTAAAAATATTCACTTACCTCCAGTTCCAAGGACCTTTAATAGTTCAAAGTTTTCAATCCCAACTTTTTCTGCATGGCCTGTTAAATTAGCTGTAAAAATAATACAACAGATTAGCCACAAATCAATATATGAAAATGGACTTTCACACTATCATTTTTAAAATAACTGAGATCCTCTGACAGTCCACAGACTAGCTCAGATGGTGGAGGGTGCATGGAACGAGCTGCCCGAGCAGGGAGTTGTGGAGGGTACAATAACAGCATTTAAAAAACACGTGGACAGGTACAGTACATGAATAGCAGGATATGGGCCAAACACTGGCAAATGGGGACACCTAGAAATGTAAATGCTGGTTTATAAAACAAAAGGCAGTGCAGGAATAACTCTGACGAAAGATCCTGATCCAAAGACCTAAAACGTCACTATCCATGTTCTCCAGAGAAGCTGCCAGACCCACTGTGTTACTCCAGCAGTTTGTGTTTTGTTTTCGGGGAAAATGGGACCAACGTAGACGAGCATCTTGGTCAGCATGGAGAAGTTGGACACGCTAGAGGCAGGAAACATGTTCCCGATGTTGGGGGAGTCCAGAACCAGGGGCCACAGTTTAAGAATAAGGGGTAAGGCATTTAGAACGGAGACGAGGAAACACTTTTTCTCACAGAGAGTTGTGAGTCTGTGGAATTCTCTGCCTCAGAGGGCGGAGGAGGCAGGTTCTCTGGATGCTTTCAAGAGAGAGCTAGATAGGGCTCTTAAAGATAGCGGAGTCAGGGGATATGGGGAGAAGGCAGGAACGGGTACTGATTGGGGATGATCAGCCATGATCACATTGAATGGCGGCGCTTGCTCGAAGGGCCGAATGGCCTACTTCTGCACCTATTGTCTATTGAGCCTGTTTCCATGATGCATGGCTCTCTGACTCCAAACACAAACCTTCCATACCTATAGTCTGCTGTAGCAAAACTCTACAAAAATCACCACCTCTTGTTAAAAATAGGCCCCTCTCCAGGGTTGTGCCAAAATATGATTAAAATCCAACTGGATTTTATCCCATAAATATTCCAATAGTCTGACATCACTAAAATATTCTCGCAAGATTCAGAAGCACAAGGTGATTTATAACACATAAAAAAATCTCTGAATTTTCACTGCATTCTTCACTTACATAATCACTGGTCACTGGAATATATTCAACTTCTAACATAGCTGGTGTCATCTACATACTAACAATCTTTGGCTGGCCTTCTTTGAGTCCCAAGCTTTGTATAATGGACCTGTCCCACTTAGGCAAATTTTTAGCTGACTGCCGGCGACTATGCGGTCACCACATGTTCGCGGGTGGTTGCCGGGGAGTTGCCTTCATGGTTGTGAGGAGTTCCTGCATTCTGGGAACTAGTCGCGGCCTCATTATGGTCGCCGCGAATTTTTCAACAATTTTTCACCAGAATGAAGCCGCCATGGAGAGTAGCGAGAATTCTCGTGCCGTAGGTAGGTCACCAGGAGGTCCTAGTGGGTTGCCAGGAGGTCGAAGGTTCTCGTAGGTTGTAGCCGGTGCTGACCGGTGAATTTCATTGGCTCATTAGGAAAAATAACATAAGCAGTAGTTTTCGGAACCAAGAATAACTGACTGGTAAGGTCGCCACTCCCTCTCCCTCTCTCCCCCCCCTCCCCCCATCTTTTAAAGGACTTGCGTGACCCTTCCCGTATACTGTGCTTTCACTGTCTTAATTACAGCGCCAACCTTCCTGTTCATCGAGGTGTGTGTCTGTTATCACATTGGCTTTGCACCGTGTACATTTCACTCAGACAGTGCTCCCCCCCGCTTGCTCTGTCCCCCCCGCCTGCATAACGGGCTGGAGAAGGAAGGTGTGTGTGTGTGAGTGTGAGTGTGAGTGTGAGTGTGAGTGTGTGTGTGTGTGTGTGTGTGTGTGTGTGTGGTGTGTGTGTCTGTGTCTGCGTCTGCGTCTGCGTCTGCGTCTGCGTCTGCGTCTGTGTGTGTGTGCGTGTGTGTGTGTGTGGAGAAAATCATTCTCAAAGCAAAATAGATTCATAAATTACATTGGATAGTTCTCAAACTTAACAATCCAATGGGTAGCCAAGCAGAAATAGCTTAAACTGAACACTTAGCATGTTTAGTTTATTGATCTCAACCATGTTGTCACACTATAGTCTTCAGCACCCAAAGATTAAAATAGCAAATGATAAATGCAGAGATAAAACCACCACTGAAACTTCCTTCTCCTGATCACTCAGTGAACCTGACTGTTGCTGTCAGATAAAAATAGGACTGATCTGCCTGTAAGAACCTTTATGGAAAAAGAGCTTCAAAGCACTGACTGTAAAGCAGGGGTTCCCAACCTTTTTTGTCCCGTTTTCCCCCTGGCAACTTTAATAGCACATAACAATGTTATTTCACTTATTTATGAACAACTAATGATGAACAGATACCGGTACAACAGAACCAAACACAGTCAGTCAATGAGAAAAAATATGTACAAATCCAGAATCAACAAATTTACCCCCTGGGTAGGCGAAATTTACCCCCTGGGGGTAAATTTACCCCAGGTTGGGAACCCTTGCTGTAAAGGTTCATATAATAACCAGCTGAGGGGAGGCATTAGAGCTATTCAACGGCTTCATATTGAATGGGAGATTTTTTTAAAAGATGGGAAAAAGGGTGACTTTAATGAATAGCAGATTTACTTATAGGCAATTTAATTATTTTCAACTGATCAACAAATATTTTTGGTAATCAGCTTAAGAAAAAAAAATGTTTTCAACATTTCCATCAAAAGTTTGGATAACATTTTGTTGGAGTGGAGCTTAATACTTAAAGATACTTTACTGGTTGGGTAAGCTAATCACAAGATCTTAAACCATGATGAACAACAGAAAGTACAGAGCATCTTGACTGCCTGAAATGAACAAGTGGAGAGAAAGACATGAGTATCAATTATCCTGACCATCAATGACTAGAAACCTAAATTTAAAAAAAACACATAAGCAGTTGCCACAAGACAGGCAGAAAGAAGGTATCCTGTTGCAATCCCAAAGGCACCATCCAGGAAAAAGCAGGCAATTTGAATGACACATCTTCCACTATAATAAATATTCACTCCCTCTATCACTGGCACATTTTGACTGTAGTGAGTGCCATCTGCAAAATATAATGAATAGACTCATCAAGGACTCTTCAACATCACTTGTCAAACCTGCCACTGAGAACATAAGGTCTCTCGGGGCATTCTGACCTGCAAGTACGCAAAGTTGAGGTGGTGCAGCGTGTAGAGCTAGCAACCCAGTCCAACTCAGCAACCCAGTACTGCTGACAGTGTGGAATTTGTTTGATCTTTGTGATCAGAAGAATTTGATTGCAAAAACAAAGTGGCATAAATCCACCTGAAGATATGCATCTTATCATACCTCTACATTTCCTGAATTTGCTGGTCAATTAATAGAGTGATAGTGTGAAAACAGGCCCTTTGGCCCAACCTGCCTGCGCTTGGTCCATATCCCTCCAAATCTGTCCTATCCATGTACCTGTCTAACTGTTTCTTAAATGTTGGGATAGTCCCAGCCTCAACTACCTCATCTGGCAGCTTGTTCCATACACCTGAAAGAGTTCGTTATTAATCGATTGTTGTCATATTTAAGCTTTCCTGTTGTAAAAAGCAATTGTATTGCATGATGGGATTTGGCCAAAATCATCATGACAAGGTATTTTTCTTACGTAAGTTGAATAGTTCACAGCTCTTATAAGTTTTTTATGTAAGTTGAAGAGGTTAATCAGATAAAAGGGGCCAGAGGATGGCATTGGGATGATTGGCTTTTGGCAAAGAGTGAAAAACAACTCCATATTTGGAGGTGGCTGATGGTTTCTGGTACATCACCTCATGCAATTGGTATTATGTCTGTAGGTATATTAACCCCGGTTTTCTGGTATTTCTTTGTGTGTGCTGCTGGAGTATTCAGACGTAAAACTGTTGCCTCTGGGTCTCTAGGTCCACACCCGTCAGACGTTAAATTAAAGCTTTGTATGGTCTTAAGAATTTTTACTTTGTCTATCTTTTTAAGTGAACTTTTACACACCCACAACCCTTTGTATGAAAATGTTACCCCTCGGATTCCTATTAAATCATTTCCCCCTCACCGTGAATCCATGTCCTCCGGTCCTCAATTCCCCTACTCCCCTGACACAGTCATTACTTTACTCAGATTTAGTCTCTTATCATTTAAAAGAACAGGAAGATGCATTTTAATACCACATTTTAACTACTTTAATAACAACATGTTGACTTAAGAATTTCCACCTCTACTGCATTGTTAGACATTCAATTGCATTAATACCATCATAACTATTTATATGGTTATAAATCAAATTACTTCGTTCCCATCCTTTTGCTTGGGGGTTTGCTGATTGACTCACTATGTATAGTCATGTTTCAGATCCATAGATTTAAGTTTACCACTGAAGTACAAACATAATAAGCACCAGAATAGGTAGCTGTGGAATGTACAAATAATCAGGAGAGTACTTTGGCTAATCTGTGGACCTTGATATTCTGGTTCTCTCTGCTTATTTGGAGATCTAGTCTCCCAGACTGCTGGCAAAGGAACACGCAAGCTGTCAAAATTGGTTTAACATCTAGGAGAAGCAAATTGGAAATCTAGATGATTTATATTTGTGTACACCAATAGATCCAAGCTATTAATATTCTTTTCATAGTGGGAAGATTGGTTCATTAGCAAACCACTAAGCTAGTTCCACAGATTAGCTACCCACTGACTAAAGAAGTTCCTCCTCACCTCGTTTCTAAAAGAGCGCCCTTTAATTCTGAGGCTGTGACCTCTGTCCTGGACTCTCCCACCAGTGGAAACATCCTTTCCACATCCACTCTATGTATAAGAATAGACATAGAAACATAGAAAATAGGTGCAGGAGTAGGCCATTCGGCCCTTCGAGCCTGCACCGCCATTTGATATGATCATGGCTGATCATCCAACTCAGTATCCCATCCCTACCTTCTCTCCATACCCCCTGATCCCTTTAGCCACAAGGGCCACATCTAACTCCCTCTTAAATATAGCCAATGAACTGGCCTCAACTACCTTCTGTGGCAGAGAATTCCACAGATTCACCACTCTCTGTGTAAAAAATGATTTCCTCATCTCGGTCCTAAAAGTCTTCCCTCTTATCCTTAAACTGTGAACCCTAGTTCTGGACTTCCCCAACATCGGGAACAATCTTCCTGCATCTAGCCTGTCCAACCCCTTAAGAATTTTGTAAGTTTCTATAAGATCCCCCCTCAGTCTTCTGAATTCCAACGTGTACAAGCCGAGTCTATCCAGTCTTTCCTCATATGAAAGTCCTGCCATCCCAGGAATCAGTCTGGTGAACCTTCTCTGTACTCCCTCTATGGCAAGAATGTCTTTCCTCAGATTAGGAGACCAAAACTGTACGCAATACTCCAGGTGTGGTCTCACCAAGACCCTGTACAACTGCAGTAGAACCTCCCTGCTCTTATACTCAAATCCTTTTGCTATGAATGCTAACATACCATTGCTTTCTTCAATGCCTGCTGCACCTGCATTCCCACTTTCAATGACTGGTGTACCATGACACCCAGGTATCGTTGCATCTCCCCTTTTCCTAATCGGCCACCATTCAGATAATAGTCTACTTTCCTGCAGATGTTGGTTTAAACTGAAGATAGACACAAAATGCTGGACAACTCAGGAGTAACTCAGTGGGACAGGCAGCATCTCTGGAGATAAGGAATGGGTGACGTTTCGGGTGGAGACCCTTCTTCAGACTCGACCCGAAACGTCACCCATTCCTTCTCTCCAGAGATGCTGCATGTCCCGCGGAGTTACTCCAGCTTTTTGTGTCTATCCACTCTATCTATGTTTTTCATTATTCTGTAAGTTTCAATGAGATCCCCCCCTCAACCTTCTAAACTCCAGCGAGTAGAGACCCAGTGTTGTCAAACGCTCATCATATGCAAACCCACTCATTCCTGGAATCATTCTTGTAAACCTCCTCTGGACACTCTCCAGAGCCAGCACATCCCTCCTCAGATATGGTGCCCAAATTTTCTCACAGTACTCCAAATGTAGCCTGACCAGCGCTTCATAGAACCTCAGCATTACATCTGTTTTTGTATTCCTGTCTTCTTGTTATAAATGCTAGTATTGAATTTGCCTTCCTTACTACCAATTCGACATGCAAATTAACTTTTTGGGAGTCCTGCACCTCCGATTTCTGGATTCTCTCTCCATTTAGAAAATTTTAAACCTGTGCATGTCCCAATACATTTTCCAGCTAACTTAGTATTTTTTTAATCTAGTCTTCATTGTACTATGGGATTTGTAGCAGCAAATATATGCCTATAAAAGATCCCACAAACATCAAAGTTATAACCAACCACATCAATTCTGCAAGCAAAGTACAATATGTGCCAGAAATCGAATAGGAACAAAGAAATCTGCACATCATCCTTCCTGCTTTCCAGCTATCCTTTGTCTGCCACTCTATATCTTCTCAATTCTGATGAAAGGCGATCTACCTGAAATATTCATTCTTTCTCGAGACGCTGATTGCTCTGTATGTCCAGTATTTTCTACTTTTGTAACCATATTTCTTTTTAGTATAGGATGTCATCAAAACATGACGAAAACCAGTGGTCCTGCTCTTCATCAAATATATCGTGGCCAATTAATATCCACCCGACAGGTTTTTGAAGTTCAAAGATAAAGATCAAAAAGTGCACTCTTGCGCATTTAGGAACTAATTGCTTTGTTGTCAATCTAAGTGGGAGATGTTTAACACAATGTTCTGCATGATTCATTGTCATATTCAGCTAGAAACACATGTACATACAGAAATATAAATATACTTTTCCATTATCACTGTTTTACTGTTCTTTTTTACAAATCATGTTTCTCGGGGTACCTAAATTTTATTAGTTGTTTAAGTTATGACATCGGATGGAAGCTGCATACCAAATCTCGTTGCACCTATGTGCAATGACAATAAAAGATATTATTATTATTATTATTATTATATAGATTCTGGCCTCCCTGTGTTGTGACACGAGTTTCTGCTAAGCAGAGGCAGAAGTAGGATGATACTGGGGCTAGGTGGATAAACTGCCAGAGTCGCTGTTCAGGATTGATTTAACAGCTTTACAATACCAGTTTATAAATTTGGATCTGGGCTGTCAAGCCCAAGCCCAGTTGTTAAATAGAGCCACGTACATGAGCACAATTACAGGTCCTCCCCAAGTTACAGCATAGTTTCATTCCCGAGAACAGTTGCAACCCGATCCTGCAAATCCACCCCCACCCGCCTGCCAAAAGCTCATCCATACAGGCAGCGTACATAAGTGGCCGAGAATCTGCAGGCTCAGTACTGGGAGAGGACTCTCAGAGAAACATCAGTTCAAGCCAGACCCTGGAAAGGAGAGAGAAACCCCTTACGGGCCTGTCCCACTTAGGCGATTTTTTTGGCGACTACAGGCGGCTAGGCTGTCGCCACATGGTCGCGGGGTGACGCCTGTATGGTCGCGAGTTATCTCCTCGAGTCGCCTAAAGAGTCGTAGCTTGTCGCGGGTGGACGTAGGTTGACTTCGGTTGTCATAGGTTGTCGCCTGTGTGGTCGTAGGTTGTCGTAGTAGGTGGACGTCCTAAATCACGAAGAATTGGATCGCCGGTTGTCGTAGTTGACGTCGATTAGGTGGTAGGTTGTTGTGGGGGGGGGGTCGGTCCAGTCGCCGGTTTTTCGGCGAACTGCTACGACTGTGATTGTCGCTGGCAGTCGCCGAAAAAATCGCCTAAGTGGGACAGGCCCGTTAAGTTCATTCAATAACCTGCTTCTCCCCATAACTACAAAAAGTAATCAACATTTGAAGTAATGCTGGATTGAACGGATGGACATAGTTGGGAATATTCAATCACAATCAATGCTAGAAAGTTGTGTAAAATCAATTCAAAGGGTACTTTCACAGATGATAGAATATTAAAATAACTGGTGGATGGATATTAGTTATTAAATTTCATAAGCACAGCTGAAAGAATTGGAAAGCAAGATCTTTGTCACAGTACATTAAATCACTAAAATTATTCCCGCTTCCACAATTTTATAATTAATACCACACTACTTTAAAATTAATAGTTATAAAATGATTGAATGAGGCAGCAGATGGAGGCTATTTAGCCCTCATGCTTTGAAATAGCCAATTAATTCTGCCTCTAAGCTCTTTTCCATGTAACTTTGTTTTCCCCCCTGAAACATACTTTATTAATAAAATAGTTATATTCATGGCACCAAGCACATGCTTACATTCACTTGCGAAATTTACAAATCATCAACATGACACTGGCACATCCCCAAACATTCCACAAGTTAAATGTCCAAGAGGTTAACTTGTAATAAGCTATTTCCAAAAAATGATTTACTCATAAAATATACAGCAATGTTATCAAGACATGTCATGATCTTCATTCATTCTATCATGCAATTCAATACATCAATATCATTAATGTTTCATCTGCAAACATTACATCAGTGAAGCTTCCAAGTAGGCTGCTACAGAGGACCCTAGACTCTGGTCTTATCCCAATGACTACAGTGAAATTAAGTTTCATTGTGCCACTCAGCACCATAGAATGTACCACTTGCACATTTCTTGCGGCTAGATCCTTGCACTAACAGACCATCAAATTTCCAGAAGACCATGGTGTTTCCTTCATCGAGCTGATGCTCTTCCAGCAATATGCCAAGGTTTTTCTCAGCACATGCCCTGGGAGCTGCCGCTTGGGACAATATATATTGCATCCCTCCCTAGTCCTTTCTGGGAAAACACATAGTCCACAAGGAAGTGGAGGGCCATTTCATCCAAGCCACAGCCACCGTGACTGGAGATGACGCTTTGCATGACTAGTTAAATGAAATCTTGGCGCTCGTTTGAGAAGTGCTTGTGTCTGTTTCCACCCCGTTTCTCCGAGGACCTGTCCATTACTTCCCTTTGAACAAAATCCATTTTGGATCTCCAGACAAAATGGAAGTTGGCGGCTGACTGCTACAGCGCAGGATGGGGTATCAACCACATTGATGTCACGTACAGCAACACCAAGGTCACCTTACAAATTAGGACCTGGTTCTTTCTTCACCAAGAGCAAGCAGAGCTCACACTGTTTCAATGTGGCTTTTTGCTGCATGCCCTGAAACAGGTTCCCAGCGCGGCCATGCAATCAGTCCTGGTGGTGAAAGGGAACAAAGGATCAGCTAGATAGGAGCCAGAGAATATGGCCTTGGTTTTACAATGAATAATTCTGGCCCTCAGACATTGATTAACCTGCACACGATTAAGTCCAAGCAGAAGATTCGACATGAGTGCCAGGGATGTTCACCACTCTTCTGCCCTTGTGCATTCTGATAGATTTGGAAAAAGCCTTCATACAAACAAGAGGAGAGTGGGAGGCCTGTTTTAACTACAGAACTTTGGGCTATGCTACTAATGTTTATATGGATGGATTCCCTCCCAAAGCCTATTTAGGAGAACATATTCATCGTGTAGTTGTGTCATATTCTCTCAAGGCCTTCTTCTGGTTCCAGTTGACCAGATTATACAGTAATAGGGCCATTGAGTAATACAGTTGGGAAACAGACACCTTGGCCCACCCATTCCAACCAAGATGACTATCTAGGCTCCATCTGCGTACATTTTCACTAACCCTTTATAGTAATGCTCCTCTGATGTCCACAAAATTCCAGGGCCAGCAGAATGATTTTTTTATATAGCGCAGGAGACTGCAGGCTCAATGTGCTATGAATAGTGACGTATTGTGCATCTACTATATCTTCTCATGACAGTTTAAAAATAAAAAATAATCAGTGCCGTTTTTAAATATAGTTTCAACTTAAAATTATTCACTTTGACTTGCAGTGTGGAAGGTTTCAAAGAGAGACTAATGGTTTACTAAAATAATACCAGCTCTGAGTGCTATATATCAGGAAAGGAGAATCAGGGTGGGTTCCTTTCCTCTTGAAACGAAAAATGTAGGGAGCTTCAGATTTTCTTACTCTACAGAATAATGAATGTTATGAAATTGAATCAGTGTCGTCCTTCAAATTATCAATAGTTTTTCAGGTTTAATGATAAAGGATTTCTAGGAATGTGATTAGTATGTAAAATTTGGATGGCACAAGCATTGATTTCCCCCCCCCTTCTATCAATTGATAAGACAGTCACAAAAAAAAATCAAATGCAGATTCACAAGGAACTTCTTTATTCAAAGTATTATATAATGTGGGTGGTCACGGTGGCGCAGCGGTAGAGTTGCTGCCTTGCAGTGAATGCAGCGCCGTGAGACCAGGGTTCGATCCCGACTATGGGTGCTGTCTGTACGGAATTTGTACGTGCGTGGGTTTCCTCCCACACTCCAAAGACGTACAGGTTTGTAGGTTAATTGGCTTGGTAAACGTAAAAACTGTCCCCAGTGGGTGTAGGATAGTGTTAATGTGCGGGGATCACTGGTCAGCGCGGACCCGGAGGATCGAAGGGCCTGTTTCCGCGCTGTATCTGTAAAACTAAAAAAAAAAACTTTGGAATTGATTGAGGTGAACAGCATATACAGTGCCCTCCACATTGTTTGGGACGAAGATCCATCATTTATTTATTTATTTACTTCTGCACTCCACAATTTGAGATTTGTAATGGAAAAAAATCACAAGTGGTTAAAGTGCACATTGTCAGATTTTATTAAAGGGTATTTTTATACATTTTGATTTCACCATCTAGAAATTACACCTGCGTTTATACATAGTCCCCCCCATTTCAGGACACCATAATATTTGGGACACATGGCTTCAGAGGCATTTGTAATTGCTCAGGTGTGTTTAATTGCCTCCTTAATGCAGGTATAAGAGAGCTCTCAGCACCTAGTCTTTCCCCCAGTCTTTCCATCACCTTTGGAAACTTTTATTGCTGTTTCTCATCATGAGGACCAAAGTCATGCCAATGAAAGTCAAAGAAACCATTACGAGACAGAGAAACAAGAATAAAACTGTTAGATACATCAATCAAACCTTAGGCTTACCAAAATCAACTGTTTGGAACATCATTAAGAAGAAAGAGGACACTGGTGACCTTACTAATTGCAAAGGGACAGGCAGGCCAAGGAAGACTTCCACAGCTGATGACAGAATAATTCTCTTTATAATACAGAAAAAAAACCCAGACACCTGTCCGACAGACCAGAAACACTCTTCAGGAGTCAGGTGTGGATTTGTCAATGACCACTGTCCGCAGAAGACTTCATGAACAGAAATACAGAGGCTACACTGCAAGATGCAAACCACTGGTTAGCCGCAAAAAATAGGATGGCCAGGTTTGCCAAGAAGTGCTTAAAAGAACAACCACAGTTCTGGAAAACGATCTTGTGGACAGATGAGACGAAGATTCACTTATATCAGAGTGATGGCAAGAGCAAAGTATGGAGGAGGGAAGGAACTGCCCAAGATCCAAAGCATACCACCTCATCTGTGAAACACGGTGGTGCGGGTGTTATGGCCTGGGCATGTATGGCTGCTGAAGGTACTCGCTCACTTATCTTCATTGATAATACAACTGCTGATGGTAGTAGCATAATGAATTCTGAAGTGTATAGACACATCCTATCTGCTCAAGTTCAAACAAATGCCTCATAACTCATTGGCTGGCGGTTCATTCTACAGCAAGACAATGATCCCAAACATACTGCTAAAGCAACAAAGGAGTTTTTCAAAGCAAAAAAATGGTTAATTCTTGAGTGGCCAAGTCAATCACCCGATCTGAACCCAATTGAGCATGCCTTTTATATGCTGAAGAGAAAACTGAAGGGGACTAGCCCCCAAAACAAGCATAAGCTAAAGATGGCTGCAATACAGGCCTGGCAGAGCATCACCAGAGAAGACACCCAGCAACTGGTGATGTCCATGAATCACAGACTTCATTGCATGCAAAGGATATGCAACAAAATATTAAACATGACTACTTTCATTTACATGACATTGCTGTGTCCAAAACATTATGGTGCCCTGAAATTGGGGGACTATGTATAAACACTGCTGTAATTTCTACTTGGTGAAATCCAAATGTGTAAAAATGGCCTTTATTAAAATCTGAAATGTGCACTTTAACCACATATGATTTTTTCTATTACAAATCTCACATTGTGGAGTACAGAGGCAAATAAATAAATGTTTTGGAGGGCACTGTATACATTCAAGGGTAAGGTAAATCGGCATACAGAAGAGAAGAGAATTAACTTTTTTTTTAAAAGGTTGCTCGAGATGGGCCAAATGAAAAGAGTAATATAGATTTTAAACTAACCTACATTTTACAGCTTCATTTTTAAAAGGACTGTGTTTGATTTTAGCTAGTGCTGACAACTTCTCTAGTATTTTATTCACTGCCACTTCATAATTAGTCACTAATATATACTGCAGTCTCAGAAGCAATCCGTGTTAATGTTTATAAACCAGCATCTGCAGTTCCCTGTGCCTCTGTGTTAATTATATATTAGTTATTTGATGTAGATAAGATTGAAAAAATATATTATTTCATCTCTTTAATGCATTCGATCTGTAGTGTTACAATTCAATCCTGAAGAAGTGCTGTTTATACAAAGGTTCCTGATACACTATCTAAGCTAATAGAGTTTTTATCTTCCAATATCCAAATGACAAGCCTAACTGAGGACAGGTGACAATAACTGAATGAGCGATGTTACTTTCAAGTTCTATTATTTACATTGCTGAATTTCCTGGAGTAGGAATAGAAATACTTTATTGTCACATGTGACTAGGCACAGTGAGATTCTTTGCTTGCATGCATGGCGTTGACAAAGTTACAAAGCACGCTGGCTCCCCCTTTTGTCCCCCAACCCCCCATCCCCCCAGCAGTTCCCCCACGCCGGGTCCCCATTGTTCTTTGCCCCCCTCCCCCTATTGTTCACTATTCAATATTACACCACTCACCCATAGCCCCCACGGGAGGCAAGGAGAGATTTAGACCATGTGGGACCCGTTGGGCCTCATCCCCCAACACGGGGGGGTGGGGGGGGGGGCGGGGGGGAGGCGTGGCGTCGGTGCTCACCCTGGAGACAGGCACCCCCCGGAGTCAATCACCCCATCACCCCCCACAAGGGAAATTATGGAATTTATGGAGGCAATCAATCGTCCCCACGTTGGGGGGGGGGGGGGCGGGGTCAAAAGTGTTTTATTGTCATATGTCCCAGATAGGACAATGAAATTCTTGCTTGATTGGCTGTAGGGAAGAAGCTGTTCCTGAACCTGGACGTTACAGTTTTCAAGCTCCTGTACCTTCTTCCCGATAGCAATTGTGAAATGAGTGTGTGGCCAGGATGGTGCAGATCTTTGATGATGTTGGCTGCCTTTTTGGGGCGACGGGGGGTGTGAATAACGCGGGGGGGGGGGCAGTGAATGTGTGAATAACCCTGGAGGGAGCGGGGGGTGTGAATAACCCGGGGGGGGGGGGGGGTGGTGGAGTGTGAATAACCCAGGGGGTGGGAGTGTGAATAACCTGGGGGGGGGGGGTGTTGCCTACCTTTTTGAGCAGGAGTTGCCGCTTCTTCTCTGCGCTTGCTGTGGGCCTGGGGCCACAGCCAGCGCAGAGAAGCGGCAACCCCACCTCAACTCCCGCCAGGCCAACCGACATCCCCGGACCAACGACACCAGCGGCCCCAGGCCCACAGCTGTCGCGGAGAAGAAGCGGCAACCGCACCTCAACTCGCGCCGGGCCAACCGACAGGCCCGGACCCCACCACGAAGTCCCACCGTCGCGATGCCTCACCACTGCGGTCTCAATGTCTCTTTCACCGCCACGATCTAGACGCCTCCTTGATGGCCGGGTAAAACCCAACCGGGGCGTCGCTGGTAGAAGTCCGAGTCGGAAAAAGCGGAACGTTAATTTAAATGCGGCCCTCCCCCGACGTTACTCGAAGCTCGTGGAATATTCTGCATGAGAAACGGGCGCCGACCCGAGCCATCGTGCCCGCCCATCTCAGTGTGACGTCATCAGTCAAAGCTTAAAAGGCTGTTTTGTCTTTTTTTTTAAACTTTAATCACCAATAAGTCGTGAAATATAGCATCAAATCTTAAGTGAAGCTGATCACTGCTTAGAGGGGGAAAATGTGTCAGAATATGTAAAATATTTATCGTTACCACGTAGCGTTTTGGCAAAAATATAAAGACACACACACACACACACGATGAGACTTTTAAAGTTATAGAGATTACACAGTTTATGGTACACAGTAACAAAACTTAAAAGTTGTCATTTGTTAAAGTCAATGGTACACAATAAGGCTTTGATTAAATTGTACCTGGGAAATGAGGTCTATTGAGGAGTTTGTTACAGCAGCAGCACTAGTAGTTTTACAGTACACATTCCCACCGCTTCAACAGCAGGAGATTAAATAAAAAAGATGAGGCAGTGAAACCAGCCAATTTATTGATGTGAAGCTTGAAACAAAACTCTGTTCTGAGAAACTCATTTCATTGATCATCTACTTCCAACAAGTCAATTGTGCATACGGGTATTATGAATTGTCATTGCTTTCATCTACAAAGGTAGCACAGTGGCACAGGTGGTAGAGCTACCGCTGCCAAACAGCTCGAGCAACCTAGTTTAAATCCTCGCCTCTGATGCTTGCATGTTCTCTCCGTGATGGAAAGAGTCGCCTCGGAATGCACCAATTGCCTCCCACATCTCAAAAATGTGTGGGTTGGTAGGTTAATTGGCCATTTTAAATTGGTCCAAGGGTGTAGATTAATGATAGGATTGGGAATGAAACGGAGAGGGGCAAGTTGATGCAGATGTGGGAGAATAAAATGGTTTTCTCTTTTACTCTTTGGTGCCTTGGACAACAGAACTAAAGGTGTGTAGGCAAGTACAACATGCAAATGGTAGTGAAACATGTAGACTGCTCAACAACCAATGTTAAAATACATAAGGTAATAAACTTAAGTACAATTACAATATCAGTTTTATTTAATACCAGGTGCAAGTAATGCAAATCCAGCGGAATGTGTAAAAGTGGAATATAGCTCAAATACACTTCACAATTTTTTTAAAAAGCAGTAAGATTAGATGCGATAGAAATAAGTCCAAATAGAGAGGCTAAAATGCCCACAAACTGGAATTTTTTCTTCATTTTACAGGATCTGGATGCTGTTGGCCAGGTCAGCATTTATTTAATCCCTAACAACGAGATGTTGGTGGCAAATTACCCTCTTGAACTGTTGCTATCCTGCTGATGTGGTTACTCCCATATGCCGTTTGATATGGAGTTCCAAGATTTAGATTCAGATAGATTATTTTATTAATTTAATCATCTTCTGCCCTGGTATATTAAGATTTTGTACGTTCTCCCCATGACCTGCGTGGGTTTACAAAAGAAAAGACACAAAGGGCTGGAGTAACTCAGCGGGTCAAGCAACATTTCTGGAAAATATGGATAGGTGTTTTTTTGGGTCGGAACCATTCATCATACTGATGGGGTGGGGGGTGGAAGAGCGGAGGGGTATGACAAAGTGGGCAGGAAATAGATTTTTGATAGGCAGATGATTGTCCAAACGCCAGAGATGAAAAGACAGAAGGTGTTAGACAAAATGATTGAAGAATTGCGAATTGTGAAACTAGGAAGTATGTAAATTGAAAGTGGGGGGGAGAGAAATAGGTGCGAGTTCAGGTAGGGTAATTTGGGAGTCACCGCAAATTGGAGAATTCAATGTTCATACCATTGAATTATAAGCTACCCAAGTAGAAAACAAGGTGCTATTCCTCCAGTTTGTATTTGGCCTCAATCTGGCAATGGAAGGGGGCTCAGAACAGGTCAATATGGGAACAGGAACAGCAGTTAAAATGATTTGTAAACAGGAGACCCGTTGGCCTTGGGGTACAGAGCACGAGTTTGACAAAACACTCGTCAAGTCCCTCTCCATAATTGTTTAACACCCAAAAATATCAATAACTCCCTTGCATATACGCACAGTGGACCGAGACAGAAAATTAAAGATTACAATCAATCAGAAATAATAAACTCTCAGCATCCATTGTGTCAAGAATTTTATACACTTCAATGAGCTCACACTTTTTCTCACAGAGAGTGGTGAGTCTGTGGAATTCTCTGCCTCAGAGGGCGGTGGAGGCAGGTTCTCTGGATGCTTTCAAAAGAGAGCTAGATAAAGATAGCGGAGTCAGGGGATATGGGGAGAAGGCAGGAACGGGGTATTGATTGGGGATGATCAGCCATGATCACATTGAATGGCTCGAAGGGCCGAATGGCCTACTCCTGCACCTATTGTCTATTGTCTATTACTTTTTCAAATTCCAGAGAACTCTACTCATTCCTTCCTCACTAGGCTGTCCTCACAACCTTGGAACAGAATTATAGATTTATAGAAACTGACAGCACAGAAGGACGTTTCTATATCCATTGTGTCACAAATGGGCATTGTCAATTACAATTGCCTGCTCCGAGTCAATGTGCCTGCACGTTATGGCTCCTCTAATACACATCCCTGCAATGTCCCTTATTGCAAAGAAAGCAACTCCAGCCTAGAAAATCACTCCAAATAACAAGAATTTCCAGGCCTGGAAACAGCCTCATAAATCTCCTCAGAGTATAGAAATAGGTCCTTTAGCCCACAAGCACTAACCATTAAACAAACATTTACATTAATCTTACATGAATCTCATTTTTTGTATTCTCCTCACATTCTCTTCAGCTCCCTCCAGAGTTCACCATTCACCTACGCATTAGACTCAAATCACAATTGCTAATTAACCAACCAATCTGCATGTGTTAACTAGGGGAGACCCACATGGTTACAGAGATCACATTAAAACTCCACATGGACAGCACACAAGGTCATGAATAAACCCAGGTCTCTAGCACTGTCATAAGGTCATAATTGATAGGAGCTGAATTAGGCTATTCGGCCCATCGTCTACCCCGCCATTCAATCATGACTGATCTATCTCTCCCTCCTAACCCCATTCTCCTGCCTTCTCCCCATAACCCTTAACACCTGTACTAATCAAGAAACTATCTATCGCTGCCTTAAAATATTCATTGACGGCCTCCAAGCCTTCTGTGGCAAAGATTCCACAGATTCGGCACAGTCTGACAAAAGAAATTCCTAGTCTGAAGAAGAGTCTCAACCCGAAATGTCACCCTTTCCTTCTCTCCAGAGGTGCTGCATGTCCCACTGAGTTACTCCAGCATTTTGTGTCTATCTCCTATTAAAGAAATTCCTCCTCATCTCCTTCCTAAAGGAACGTTCTTTAATTCTGAAGCTATGACCTCTAGTCCAAGACTCTCCCACAAGTGGAAACATCCTCTCCACATCCACTCTATCCAAGCCTTTCACTATTCTGTACGTTTCCATGAGGTCCCCCCTCATTTTTCTAAACTACAGTGAGTACAGGCCCAGTGCCATCAAATGCTCATCATACTTTAACCAACTCATTCCTGGGATCATTCTTGTAAACCTCCTCTAGCCCCTCTCTTGGGCCAGCACATCCTTCTCATAAATCTCCACAGAGTACAGAAATAGGCCCTTTAGCTCACAAGCACTGACCATTAACCATACATTTACACTAATGTTACATGAATGTCATTTTTTGTATTCTCCTCACATTTTCTTCAGCTCCCTCCAGACTTTACCTACGCAAGTGTCGCAGCAGTGTTAATAGCTGTGCAACTGTATCATCTTCAGACTGTGATGAAGGCTCCCGACCTGAAACATCAACCTGTCCATTCCTTCCACAGATGCTACCTGAACCGCTGAATTAATGCAGCACTGTGTTTCATTTTAAATGGAAATGGTTTATTGGTACCATTGGCATCACTGGGGGACTGTAGGGCAAATATAGCAGAAGCTGTGGTGAATGTGTAACCCTGCCTGCCCAAGTTGTTAATGCTGGCACCAACGCAGGATTCGTAGCACAGGAAAGGGTTCCATCCTACCAATAAACACCCACTCCCGACTCCCACAAGCACAAAATGCAAGTTTTTATTTTTAACGACAAAAATCACTGGTTGGCAGTTTTAAATTGGGCGTTCACAAAAATTACTAACATTTTATTCAATTAAAGAATTCAGAATCCCAGGATGTGGGGTTCAATAAATATATATATTTTTTAAATAAGATCAACCCCACCATAAATAAGTATGTGATGTGTTTGAAAAAAAAATCAACTCCAAGTCAAGGTCCCAGACAAAGAAAAGAAAGCAACTTGAGAACCTTGAAACAAACCTTTTAATTAGATCTAGAACTTTAACTAGAACAGGCGGAAACGTCACATTATTCAGTAGTGTCGTCAGTGACATATATACAACCTATTTAAGAAGGAACTGCAGATGCTGGAAAATCAAAGGGAGACAAAAGTGCTGGAGAAACTCAGCGGGTGCAGCAGCATCTATGGAGCGAAGGAAATAGGCAACGTTTCGGGCCGAAACTTTGCCTATTTCCTTCGCTCCATAGATGCTGCTGCACCCGCTGAGTTTCTCCAGCACTTTTGTCTACCTACATGCAACCTACATTAGAGAGTAATAGAGAATAGGTCCAGAACCGTTGGTCTGCATATTTTAATTATTCTAAGAGCTCTTTTACCTTATAGTTAATTTAATTACTTCAATATTTTCTGGAAAGAGTTTTGAAAACCTGAAACTAAAGACACATTCAAAATAATGCTCCCCACCGATACTGCCTGATCTGCTGAATGCTTTCAACACTTTCTGTTCTTATTTCACATTTCTAGCATCTGCAATCATTGATTTTCATTTACCAAATAAATATTTGATATCACCAAACCTTTTGAACATTAATGCAATAGACAATTACTTTCACTTTTAGTAAATACTCGTCAGGTATTACTTTTGTTCCCATTCAAATATTTCAACATGGAACATTTGCAATTTGTAACTCCCATCTGGTTTCCCCTTTGAAAAAGGGTTTTAATAGTGTGTAAGAAAGGTCTGAAGAAGGGTCTCGACCCGAAACGTTGCCATTCCTTCACTCCAGAAATGCTGCCTCACCAGCTGAGTTACTCGAACATTTTGTGTCTACCCAGGGTTATAATAGAATATTCAGTCAATATGATTAGAATTTCCCTTACATGATATACTCAGTTTATTAAGGTTTTCAAAATATCAGTGTTTTGTTATGAAATGTGTTTAAAACATCGTAAAGAAATGCTAAACTGGATGGCTTGTTTTGCCTCAAATATGGAAAATTAAACAAAACAATGCAATTTATTTTGCGCTATTATTTCACTTTTTCCAACTCTAACTAGCATATTTAGTTTGTCAGTGTCAGTTATTCATCAACTGCTTCCTGGCAATAAATATCCTTTACCTGGGGAATACTATTTCCAGATAGATTGAGGGATAAAGCCATGTTTTCATGTTTACGTTTGCTTATGGCAGCAATGTTTTACATTGAGCTCTGGGGAAGAGTACTTGTTGACAGCCTGGCTCCCGAAGAGTCACATCAATTATTGAAAGTGCAGCCAACCTCAGCAGCAAAGCCAACAACGCTCCTTTTATTCAATGGAGAAAACACAGAAACGCAGACATTTATTAGATCCAAAAATATCGCAGTGCTACTATGTTTAAAATAAAATTGAACTGAATCATAGCGAAGGATTTTGGAAGTGATGGTGGGGAAACAGGAGCCAACTTCTGCCAGCGAGGGCAATATTATTGTTATGGGACAAAGAAGCACGTAGATATGCTTGTATACTAGCGTGACAGCTTCTTCACTTGACCGAGTAGGCAGCCAACGTAGAATTTACCCAATGGTGAATAGTTTGGTTCAACTTGTAGCTGGGATGGGGGAGAAAAAAAAAAGTTGTGATTTACTGCAGATACAAGATACTGCAGAAGCTGGTTTACAAAAAAAAGACACACATTGCTGGAGTAACTCAGCAGGTCAGCAGCAATTAGGGTTGGGGTTCATGCGAGATCGAGCAAAGCTATCAGTAATGTAACTCTTTATATAGAATTCGAGAATTTTATATAGAAATTAATTTCAATTCCCAGAAACCGACGAGTGTTAAGCAAATTACGTGCATAAAATCGCCCATTTCAACTTGCACACCTATAGGCAATATTTCCAATCTATTACATAGCATGAAATCACAGTTCTCTTTGCTACAAATTTGGTTCATCTGCACCATTTTCAGGGTCCTTCGGAGGAATGAAACAGATAAGTAAATCTTACCTAATGATTACACCGTTAAAATATCATCCTTAAACATTATGTTCAAATGTTATGATCCATTTAAAGCAATATTTGATAACTGGCTATAGGAATCAATCAGATTAATAAGACCATGTGTCCACCTTGCAATCGAGTGGTAAATTGCCAGAAGGCATCTACTTGCAACTGAAAGCTCATTGAAGGAGGACAATTTCCAAACAAGTTGAAATGTGGTATAAACAAATCATAATAGCAGGACAAGCAAGAGAACAGAATAGCTAACCACTGACATAGAATGGGCTACTCAAATTCAAATTCTCAAATTAAAAACTGCGAAAGAAGCACAGTAAGTTTTAGATTAGAGGTTGGTGGGTGTCAAAAGTATAACTCACTTTCTACACATGACTGTAGGAAGAAAAGGTTTTCAAAGATATAACTAACATTTTTCATATTTTGAAAAATTATCAATTTCAATCAATGTGTGCACACAATATCATATGTCAACATACAGTAGACAAAAAATCAGAAAATGTTGCAAATACTCAGCAAGGCAGGCAACACCCACAAAGAGAATTCACATTTTATTCTAATGACCTTTCAGAAAAACTTAGAAAATATGTTTTCAGATGCAGAGAAAGTGCGGTGGAGGAAGTAGAGGAGAGAGCCTAAATGGAAAGCTGGTGAGAAGGCAGAGATATTACATAACAGAGATAATATATGGTGAAAGAGGTTACTAATGGAATAAAGACACAAGTTCATTTTCTACAATTCTCCAGCCCGACTCCTAGATTTTCTAGCATTTTCTTTCTTTTAATTTGATTTCTACCAGCAGAATATTTTCCCTTTGCTCCATAAAAGATTAATTGTATTCACGAAAGAATAAAATTGATTAAAACTTCAAAGCAAATGAGTGCTAGAGCACTCATGTAAAAAAGGCCACAAATTGTAATCTGTATATAATCAAAGGTTCAATTTGATAGGTGCTAAACGACAAATTGTATGCACCAGACATCATACATGGATCACTTAAAGAGGCTAAAAGTCAACCATGCTTGCCACTGACGAACATGACAAGCATTAATGTACTTTGCTGATCCTTACCCAACACTAATTATCGAGGCTCTACACCAGGATGCACAAGGTCTCATAAGAGACTTAAAGTGTGGGTACAAGATAGTTGAAAATGGACAGTTAGCTGCCCCCTGCCCAGCTATTCCCTTTTATGGGACTGGTTCCTCTGGAGCAAAGGCAAAATATTTTGCTGCTAGAAATCGAATTAACAAGCTGTCAAACTTGTTAAAAACATTGAATAGGATTCAATGTCTTTGAGTTTTAAAATCAGAATTAAAACCTATTAAGAATACAGATGTAAAAACCTGCATTAACCTAATATAAACATGTAAATTAAGTAATATAATGTAACTAATGTAACCAGAATGAATCTTTTATTTTCAAAATTACAAAATCACTAGCCAAGAATGCCCAGCAACTTTAGGACTTTCACATTTGTATGTAACTCCCAAACTTGTTGCCAATTATTTTAAAACAAGTTGCCAGTTTTACCATTTATATTGTTATTAATTTGAGTTGGGGACTGGGGAAGAATTAAAATGCATGTTGCATAACTCAGGAAGACATTTCAGTGCAGATTTGGGGCTGTTACGTCATTAAAAATACTGTATTTCAGAGGAGGTAGAGAAAAATGCTGGAGAAACTCAGCGGGTGAGGCAGCATCTATGGATAGAAGGAATACCCCGAGTTTCTCCAGCATTTTTGTCTACCTTTGATTTTCCAGCATCTGCAGTTCTTTCTCTTAAACATAGTTTTTCAGACGAGCATCACTCTGCCTCCACAAATGCTGCCTGACCTGCCGCGTTCTACCAGCAGTTTGTTTTTTGCCTAAGATTACAACATCAGCAGTCTCTTGTCCCGAAACTTCAGGAAGACAGACTACTAACACAATAGATGACATTTAATGCACAGAAGTATGAAGGGAAACGTTTTTAACGAAGAATGAGTGACAATGCAAACTAGATTACTCGATTTTTTTAAAGTGCTGGAATAGACACCTGGAGGTCTTATGAGGTAATATCATTAAATAAAGATACAAGATAATGAATTGTCATTTTTCATGACTGCAGAGTCCAGACCTACGGACACACTTGAAGAATAAAGGGTTGTCAATTTAGGACTGATGAGAAATGTCTTCACTTAGGTTGCGAAGTTTTAGAATTCTGTTTTGCCAGTGGACTTCATAGCCAGGGCAGTGTTGTGATTAAACAACTGGAGAAACAAACAAGCTTTAGGACTGCAATTTGAAAATATCCTTTTCCTTAACTGACCACTGGTATATTGAAGGCAGTGGTGAATTTCACCACTGATGTCTGATTACTTGACTGTATTTATGTATGGGAAGGCACTTGACTGTATTTATGTATGTTCTGATGGGAAGGCATGCACAATAGAACAAAGCCTTTCACTGTACCTCAATTCGCACGCCAGAAATGAGTAGGTTAACCGATGATGAGCATTTGCCGGCACTGGGCCTGTACTCGCTGGAGTTTAGAAAATTGAGGATTGACTTCGTTGAAACGTATAGAATAGTGAAAGACTTGGATAGAGTGGATGTGGAGAGGATGTTTCTACTGGTGGGAGAGTCTAGGATCAGAGGTCATTAGGACTAGAGGTCATTCATAGAGGAAAGGACATTCTTTTACGAAGGCGATGAGGAGACATTTCTTTAGTCAGAGGGTGGTGAATCTGTGGAATTCTTTGCAACAGAAGGCTGTGGAGGCCATGTCAATGGATAATTTTAAGGCAAAGATAGATAGATTCTTGATCAGTACAGGTGTCAGAGGTTATGGGGAGGAGGGAGGAGAATGGGGTTAGGAGGGAGAGATAGATCAGCCATGATTGAAGGGCAGAGTAGACTTGATGGGCTGAATGGCCTAATTCTACTCTTCCTAATGACGTTACGATAATAAACCTAAACCTTAATCGGGAGGCGACTTCCAAGTTATGCAAGTTGTCCACATTTTCCAGGATCTCATCATGAACTTTTATTATCAGAGGACACCAAGATGCAATATGGGCAGTTTGGTAGAGGTTAATTAACAGGCAGTATTGCAACTCAGTATTCATTGAAAAAAATGATGAAAGAAAAGTACCCATTTCAAAAAGAAAATTCATTTTTCAAAAACTTATGTAAAGGCCGGCATTATCAACACAAATGCATTCAGTGCTTGGATATAGTTTCTTAATGTTTGAAACTCAGTGAGAGACTGAAGAAATAGCAAGACAGGACACAGTGTGTAGGAGTTATGTGGAGGTGGCCATCTGGGGCGAGAACATATGGAGTAGTGGAGGGTGGTGGTGAAGAAATGAAAATTAAGTTGCTTCAGGGATTAGTAACTCTAGTGATAAAACTGACAGTTACAAAATCATTAACATTTGTGTGGAAACCAACTGGGGATTGACTCATTGATTAGACAAGAATATTTGAACATCAAAAAAATATGCTTCAGAGTCGAGCATAAATTAACTGGATTTTAAAATGTAGCATATTAAAAATTCAAGTTGGAAAGCTTTTAATATTTTGTTTTGTTTAGAGATACAGCACGGATACAGGCCCTTCAACTCACTGAATCCACACCGACCAACGATCCTTAACACTATGCTAAACACACCAATTTGTTTTATACCAAGCCAATTAACCTCCAAACCTGTACGTCTTTGGAATGTGGGAGGAATCCAAAGATCTTGGAGAAAACCCAAGCAGGTCATGGGGAGAACATAAAAACTCCGTACAGCTAGCACCCGTAGTTAAGTTTAGTTTAGTTTAGAGATGCACCGCACCCACCAGCGATCCCCGCATATTAACACTTTTCTGCGCACACTAGGAATAATTTATAGGCGACGTTTCGGGTCGAGACCCTTCTTCAGACTGAAGAAGGGTCTCGACCCGAAACGTCGCCCATTCCTTCCCTCCAGAGATGCTGCCTCACCCAGAGTTACTCAAGCATTTTGTGTCTACCTTCGATTTAAACCAGCGTCTGTAGTTCTTTCTTAGGAACAATTTATACTTATACCCAGCCAATTAACCTACAAACCTGTACGTCTTTGGAGTGTGGGAGGAAACCGAAGATCTCGGTGAAAAGTCACGTGGTCACGGGAAGAACGTACAAACGCCGTACAGACAGCACCCGCAGTCGGGATCGAACTTGGGTCTCCGGCGCTGTGAGCGCTGTAAGGCAGCAACTCTACCGCTGCGCCACCATGCTGCCCGATCATTTAAAACAAAGGAATACCCGCCTGATTTGTATGCAGGATGCAAACATTGCTGCAAAAGCTTTATTTATTGTCCAAACTTAATTTTCTTTTAGATGGCAGCAGTCACCTCTGCAGCCTTTCTGATGAGGGTATTCCCACAGTGCTATCAGCTGGGATCTGGACACAGCTTCCAACTGCCTCTGATAACCACAGTGTGTGTGTGATTGGTCCAGTTAGTTTCTGGCTAATAATAATCAATGATTTTGATATAAGGAAATGCAAAATGGTGTGTGATTGAATAGGAAGGGGAAGTGGTCTTGTTTAATTTGGTAATTTCCTGGGGATTGTGCGAGACACAAACGTTACTTGCCATTAATGATGTCTAAATTTTGCTGTATATGCATGTGGCCTTTTGAAGAAATGCAAAAAGAAATGAACATTGCTCAATCAGCAAACATTCACACTTCTGCCATCATAGGGCACTGATGAAGCAGAGCCCCGTGACTCTGCTTGAGGGGATCTTCTGTGGCTGAGATTATTGACCACCAATGTTCACAGTCATTTTCCTGTATGCAAACAACAATTCTAGGATTTGGACTGCTTACCCTCTATTCCCAATTACTAATTTTATGAAGGGTTATTTTATACTTTAATTCATCACTATCCCTAATGTAAAGGACAATCATTCTCATTTAATGTAGTATTTGCAATATGAAATGTATTCTCCCTATGTTTTAAATGAACCCAACAACAGAACTTCCACAGCCATTTGGGATGGAGATTTCCAAAGATTCAATGCTAAACAGCCCACCCTTTATTCTGGGACCATGGTTATGGGCTCCTCAAAAAGGGCAACACCAACAACTAGACAGCAGTCTTGAACTAACAGCGACCTCATTGGAGACCCTTGGACAATGGTGGACAAAAAATGCTGGAGAAACTCATCGGGTGAGGCAGCATCTATGGAGAGAAGGAATAGGCGACGTTTCGGGTTGAGACCCTTCTTCCAGACCCTTCGTCGTCCACTCGGACTATCTTTGATTGGACTTACTGGCTTTATCTTGCACTAAACGTTATTCATATATTGATTCCGAACGGCCTCGATCCGAAACGTCACCCATTCCTCCTCTCCAGAGATGCTGCCTGACCAGCTGAGTTACTCCAGCATTCTGTGTCTACATTCATATTATTACCTCTATCATGTATCTGCACACTGTGGATGGCTCGGTTCTAATCATGTTTTGTCTTTCCACTGACTGGTTAGCACGCAACAAAGGCTTTTCACTGTACCTTGGTACACGTGACACTAAACTAAACTCAAATCTTTTCATCCAGCCTGTCAAGCCCCGTAAGAATTTTGTCAACATTGATAAGATTGATGGGATACCAATACTCTCTGAAGAAGGGTCTTGACCTGAAACGTCACCAACTCCTTCTCTCCATAGATGCTGCCTCACCCGCTGAGTTTCTCCAGCATTTTTTGTCTACCTTCGATTTTTACAGCATCTGCAGTTCTTTCTTAATCAACTCTCTATTCAACACAAAACAGTCTGTAATTCACTAGAAATATCAAAACATCATAGTTCATGCTCTGCATATTTTACAGTCAAAAATTAATAGTGTAAAAGATCAATGCAATAATTCAAAATTCCCATTTATTCTTAGCCTTACTGTTCCGTCTACTAAGTCACCGCAAAGAGGTCAATCAATGCTTATACGTTAACAAAACGGTAATTTATTTCTGCATAATGTTATTTCTACATAATCAGATTTAGAAGATTACTTCCATCCTTCCAAAACAAATTTTACATTGGCTGGAGTTTGGGAACAGAATATCCCTAGTACTGTTCCATAGCAACAACTGTGACTGAGGCAGAATAACAAAAAATGTGATACAAACTGTTCAAATTATTTGAACAGTTTGTTTCACAGGGCTTACTACTCCCCATCCTATTCACCCAACTCTTCTCAACTTCACAACGACGCACAGCATACACGCAACCATCCAGCATCTATGGAGAATGAGGGAAGGTGCTGAAGGTCATAAGAGATAGGAGCAGAATTAGGCCATTCGGCCCATCAAGTCTACTCCGCCATTCAATCATGGCTGATCTATCTCTCCCTCCTAACCCCTGAATGCATGAATATGCCTGTTTCATGAGAACTGCTCAAAATATATTACTATGTGTGTCTTTTTACAATACAGCACACAAAAATGTGACAAAGGGGGTCAAATTTCAAATTTCAAAAAGCGTTTATAGGGTTCATGACCAACATAGTATCAACAAAAAAATATGAGAAAAGATAGCATATTGATGGCAAGTTTCCGAAAATGTCATTAGTATACACAAATACATTTTGCGTAACGGTTGCCGCGTGGTGTCCACCAGTGACCTGGTTCGCACAGTAAGTGCACGTATTTCTTATTCCTTTCTATGTTTATGAATACCACATGGAACAATAAAATTGCAAACACCGTTTCCACTTCATTCACCTGATCTTTTAGTAGAATACTGCATCCATCTGAGTGGACACCACAACTCGCGTTACACATTATACACACAGATGTACATTGCGGTGGACACTAAAACGTTTGGTGTCCCAGATAACGAATGTTACATTATTAGCGAGAACCAAGCATTTTCACCAATGTGATCTCAACGGTACATTACCTTATGTGTTTGAGCTATCGATTTGCCAATGATTCATCAGATCGTTTGATTTTTTTGTAAGTAAAATGTCTCCGTAACGGTCGTTGTGGAGCTTCCCAAAGTTGACATGAAGGAATGAAGTTCGCGACTTGCTCCGTACGAAAGGTAAACAAGAGACAGTGTGGTGCCAAATTAAAGATTGGCTCAGTTTCTTAGTTTTGATGACCGATTAATGTCCAAACATTTTTTTTAATTGATTTAAAAAAGCCGGAAAATATATCGTAAACGGTCGTTGCGTTTTTGACACCACGATGTTTTTGATATATTAAATTGGAAAATAAGAAAAAATAATTAACTCGCCCAAAAATCGCTACTACCATAGGATACCTCGTTGGGTTTTTGAAAAGCATTAGTGGTTGGAGCCTCAGTGATTTAACTTACGGAGGTACCAACGCCGATAACGGTTGTTGTGACAATGGACGCCAAGCACAACGACCGTTACAGGATCTTTACTGTACTGTATTATCTTTATGTTACTGTATTTTTCTCCTGGTATTGATGAAGATATTTCCCTAGATCATTATCAAAACGTATGTGTATGAGGGACCATATGAAGTTTATTTATGAATTAAAAATTCATGACTAAATGTGGCAGCGTTTTTAATGTCACATTTTTGGTGTCCAAATTGGTGGTAAAACGGTGAAGATTTGTCTATCATTAAAAAAGTTTTTGACTTTCGGTCGTGACGTTATCTAATTTATATCTGCTATTTATAAGGTTTCACATGATGGGTAGATTTTTGTTAGGAACAGTGTATTGGTGTAAAAAACTGAATAATAATCTTGTTCCTCAAAATCTCTCCAGTATTGTAAAAAGACACATATGCCACGCACAAACATTCCATGCATAACCTCTAACTAAATTGAACTGTATCATCAGCTTACCCTTTTAATTAACATGTTTACACGGCAAACGTACATTTTTTAGACTACACTATTATTGTAAAAAAAACTCAAAATAATTCAATAACTTCAATAACCAGTGGAGAAACACTGGGACCCCGAAGGGAAGGATATGATTGCATGGCAGAGAGTGCAGAAGATATTCCTCAGGATATTGCCTGGACTGGATGATGATGAGTGGGGTGATAGGCAGGGCTCATTTTCGCTGGAGAGACCTGATAAGCAGTTGTATAAAACGTTGGTGAGACTGCATTTAGAATGTTCAGTCCTGGGCACCAAGTTAAAGATATTGTCAAGCTTGAAAGGGTTTAGAAAAGATTTATGTTGCCACGAATAGAGGGTGTGAGCTATAGGGAGAGGTTTAGTAGACTGTGTCTCTATTCTTTGGAGCGCAGGAGGATGAGGGGTGATCTTATAGAGTTGTACAAAATCATGAGAGGAATAGATCAGGTAGATGCACAGAGTCACAGGGAATCGATGTCCAGAGGACATAGGTTCAAGGTGAAGGGGAAAAGATTTAGTAGGAATCCGAGGGGTAACATTTTCACGCAGAAGGTGGTGGGTGTATGGAACAAGCTGCAAGAGGAGGTAGTTGAGGCTGGGACTATCCCATTGTTGGACAGGTTTGGAGGGATATGGACCAGGCGCAGGCAGGTGGGTCTAGTGTAGCTGGGACATGTTGGCCGGTGTGGGCAAGTTGGGCTGAAGGACCTGTTTCTACACTGCATCACTCTATGACTCAATGATAGGCACATAATATTATGAGAGGCTTAAATAGGACAAATCAAAAAATGTTCACATGGTAAGGGTATCAAAACACGCGGGCAGAGGTTTAAGTGGAGAGGAATTAGTTTTAAAGATGATTTGTGGGGAGAGTTTTTTTCTCTCACAGAGTTTACAACTAAAGCATGTTGCGAAAGGAGGTGAATAATCAGATTCAATAAGCAAAACAGACAAAAAAGGGACCCGATTCAGGCATATAGAAATATTATACACTAGACTAAGTGGGACCGGCTGGCCACTGCACAGGCGCAGCTCATTTCCCCTCATCCCTAGCACTCTCTCCCCCTCCTCTTCACCCTCACTCTTCTTTCCCCTCTCCTCCTCCCGTCCCCCAATCCCTCCGACACCTCTCTCCCTCTCCTTTCCCTTACCCTCAATCACTCCCTCCCTCCCTCCATAACTCCTCTCCCCCCTACCCCTCTATCCCACACCTCCCCCACTCCTCACCTCCCCCTATCCCCCCACTATCCCTCCTCACCTTCCACACTGCCCTCTTCTCCCTCTATCCCCCCTCCTCTACTTCCCCATCATTTCCCTCTATTCCCTATCCTCCCCCACTCTCCCTCCTCTTTTCCCTCTCCTACCGTCCCCTCACCTCTCCTTTTCCCTTTCCTCAGTCACTTCCTCCCTCCCTCCATAACTCCTCTCCCTCTATCCCCTCTTCTCCCCCACACTCCCTCCCCCCCTTCCCAGGATCTCTAGATTGCCGCTCCTTTCCCTTCTTGCATGCCCCGGAGGTGCATCAGCCATCGGCGTCCTTAGTGCCAGGCCTCGGATCCTCGGCTCGGCCTGGAAGCACCAGCAGCTATGGCCGCGCCGGCGTGTGGGCGGGGGTGTGGGGGGGAGAGCTCGGACAAAAGGCGGGGGAAGAGCCATGGCGGGGGAAGGGGGTATCACGGGGGAGGGGGGCAGGAGCCAGCTAGAGGGACCAGAGGGGAAGGGGCTGGAGCTGCGGGGCGTTGCGATGGCGGTGCGTATGGGACTCACAGCGGGCGCTGTACTCTCTCCTCCGCCGCGATCAGGATCTCCGCTATCCGTTTGGCGACATCTGCTGCGCCGGTCCAGGCCGCTTCCGGTCCCTCCGAAAATTGTGACTGGTTGGAGACTTCCGCCGGCCATCCAGAGCCACCTGCAGCTGCAGTAAAGACGCGATGGAAACCTCCGCCGGCCATCCAGTGCATCCCTCAGCTCCAGTAAAGACGCAATGTCACTTTTACATTAGACCCCCCCATCGGAATGAAACTTGGCGCACTCGCAGCAGAGGAGAACGGTGAGTATGCTGGCTGAAAATTGTAGCGCTATCACATACCGTTTTTGCGCAAATAGAAAGATAACAAAGATCAGAGTTTTAGTTGTGTATCAATAGATGGGCAAAAAGATCAGCACGTTCAGTGACCTAGAAGGACCTGTTTCTGTGCTGCACAACTATGATTCTATTGAAATATAAAACAGAAATATGTCTAAGGACTCAAAATAGAATCAATAGTAGCCAGCAAGAATTTAAAACAGGAGGATTGTGATCGGTCAATCTTCTACGGATGCACTGTAGAGAATATCCCGACAGGTTACACCATGGGCTGGTTTGACGATAGGGACACAAGATGCTGCAGAAAGCGGGGAACTCAGCCCGGTCAATCACAAGTACAATTGTTTTTCAGATTAGTTTTGCAGCAATATCTTGTTTTCCACATTGTTTCTCCTTTCACCGGCTGGTATAATTGATGTTTTTGTGTTTGTCTGACCCTGTGCCTGTGATACTGCTGCAAGCAAGATTTTCATTGCGTCCATGCCTCACAGTACTTGTGCACATGACAATAAACTCGACTCGACAACGTTCTGTGTGAAACGATTGCCCCTCCTGTCCTTTCTAAATGTTTCCCCTCTCTCAAACTATGCCCTCTAGTTTTAGACTCCCCTACCTGAGGAAAAAAACTCCGGCTATTTATCTTGTTTATGCGCCTCATAGATCTCCCTCATACTCCTGCTATCCAGCCTCTCCTTATAACTCAAACCTTCCGACCTGGTAACATTCTCAGAAATCTTTCTTGCATCCTTTCCATTTTAATGCCATTCTTCCTAATGCAGGACAACCAGAATGTCACACAGTACTTCTAATGTTAATGCCCTGGTTATTCTTACTAAATTGCAACACCTCGCAATTATCCGAGTTAAACTCCATCTGCAATTCCTTGGTCCATTGGCCCCGTTGATCAAGATCCAGTTGTAGTCTTAGATAACCATCTTCACTGTCCTCATTTTAACGTCATACGCAAGCAGAAAGAGTCAGTCGATATAAAAAAGAAGTGCTGCAAGTCAGAATAAAATACTATGACTTCTGGTATTCAATTCCAAAAGGATAAAAGTGAAAACAAAAGGAAAAGAAAACAAATCTTTATGGCATATTTCATGACCTCTAGATATCTCAAACCGGTAAAAAAAAGATTTTCTATACTTTACATAGAGACCCACAGCTGATGGTGTTATCGTGCAGATCCCTAGCAAATGTGCTTCTGGGTTACAATTACACACTGTGCATCAGAAACTAGCTGCACCCAACATAAAAGTAGATCTAGCCTCCAAGTCATTTGGATTCCTGGGGGAAACTAGTCTGGAATGCAGAAAGGGATGGGGCGGGGAGAAATTAAAGAGTTTTCCTAGTACTTATGTAAGGGGTCATTGGTACAATATTTTATGCATCATAATAATATTGTCAACGGCTCTTGGAGAGAGTCATAGAGTGATACAGTGTGGAAACAGGCCCTTCGGCCCAACTTGCCCACACAGGCCAACATGTCCCAGCTACACTAGTCCCACCTGCCCGCATGTGGCCCATATCCCTATAAACCTGTCCTATCTATGTACCTGTCTAACTGTTTCTTAAATGTTGGGATAGTTGAAGATGGGACAGTGAAGATGGGTATCTAAGACTACATCTGGATCTTGATCAACAGGGCTCTTCAACAGGGAAACCTCATGGCTGAACTTCAGTAAATTAGAAACCTGTTGTCCTAACGTTTCACTTAAGGGCCTGTCCCACTTGGCGATTTTTTCGGCGACTGCCGGCATCATTGACTGACGTATCAGGTCACCGAAAAATACGCGGCGTGATGACGTATGACGCGCGGTGTTTTTTCAAGTGTCGCATCATTTTATTTGTCGCCGCTGGATTTTGAAATGTTCAAAATATTTAGGCAACACTGATATGACGCCGGCAGTCCCCGAAAAAAATTGCCAAGTGGGACAGGCCCTTTAATAACATTGAAGTTCTATTTCCTGCAACCCAGTCACTTTATAGTCCCTACTTTGATAATTACTGATAACAAACAAAATATTGATAGAAGCAGTAGTCCTTAATATTTGCATACTCCAATGTTTTTGCATAATTTTCTATATTATTAATTTACATGCAAAGTTTGATAGCTTGCAAAAATTAACACTCAGCCTACAAATTGATGCATTATGCTTGATGGGTCATGAAGTATGACACAAAAAGCTGGAGTAACTCAGCGGGACAGGCAGCATCTCTGGATAGAAGGAATGGGTGACGCTTCGGTTCGAGACCCTTCTTCAGACTGGTTAGTGATAAGGGAAACAAGAGATACAGATGGTGATGTGGAGAGATAAAGAACAATGGATGCGCCTGTTGCATGTAGAGCACGTCTCAGAAGCACACAGGAAGACCATGCAAGATTTGAGGTCTTGATCTTCAAAACTCTTTTCCCCAGATGGCTAAATTGGTATTGGTCTATTTTTGTAATTCCCCTCCCCATTCCCCTACTGACCTGCCTGTCACTGACCTGCTCCACTGTCAGTGTGAGGCCAAATACAAACTAGAGGAACAGCACCTCATTCTGCCTCAGGTTGAGGAATACTAACGGCAAGAACACTGAATTGTCGAATTTCAGGTAACCCGCTCCCACTCGGTCCCTCCCATTTGTATCCTTCTTTCCCACACACCCTGTTCCCTCTCACCCAGCTTCTTCCCCACCCACTATCTGCCCAGCACCCACACACTCTACCCATCGGGTTCCTTTCCATATGCCCACTCTATCTCCTTTCTTTGGTTCCATTCTCCACCAACCTTTCCCATCAGATTCCATCATCCTGAGCCCGATTACTTCTACCAATCACGTCCCAACCTCTGTGGATATCTGCACTTCTCTCTCTCCCATCTGACTCCATCCGGTAATGCACACCTACATGCATAAATCCAGCAATCACATGCCGCTCTTGCCACACTCCTCACTTCTTTACTGTGGCCATCTCTCCTCCTCTCTTTCAGTCCAGAGGAAGGGTCTCAAACAGAAACATCAACTGTCCACTTCCCGCCATAGAGGTTAGTTGACCCGCTGAGTTCCACGAGCAGTTTGTTTTTTTGCTATAAATATATTGGTGACTAAGTCAGCATATAGGGATCCTATTTCAGTATGTCTAGCAAGTTATGCTCAATTCATTCTTGCTTAAGTAATGTGACTGACTCCAAATCGTCTACAAGCAGCTTCCACTGACTGCAAATACATAAAACAAGAGGAATAGGGAAATTAGCCCCATGTAACATAACGCCATGTCATCTCCATATGCTTCAAAAAACATGAGTAGAAAAGACAAATGTTATGTTTATTTACTTTCTTTCACACATTCTGTAAGTGTGAATTTTATTCTGCATCTTAACTATTTGGGCGATCATGCAAATACCGTAAGAGTCCATTTCTATCACTTGAACAACCCTATTACTGGGGGGGGGGGGGTTCAATAGGTATTCACCAACCATGTTCCTTGGGCAGACAATTCCAAATATTACCTTCTGAGTGAAGAGGTTTTATCTCATCTCGGTGACAGTTGGATCAGGGTCCAACATCAAACCTCTGAACAGGTACTTGGATAGGAAGGTTTAGAGGGATATGGGTCAAACTCCGGCAGGAGGGACTCGTGCAGATGGGGCGTCCTGGTCAGCATGGGGAAGTGGGCCAAAAGGCCTGTTTGCATGCTGTATGGCTGAATTTTTGCATGCAAAGTGATTAATCGCTTCTCAGAGGCAAAAGCATGTTTTCTCTCCATCCCAGGAATCACCCTAATGAGTCTTTATTGCATCCATCCTGGCATTCACAAGTGTAACCTTCCTTCGTAGGGAGACCAGACCAATGCAAAATATTTTAGGTAGATTCACTAGGGTCGTACATAACCGCAAAAAGTGTGTAGAACAATAAAGCAGCAAATAACAAATAGAAAATCAGATATATTTACTCATCAATAAAATCCCTAATTTCTGCGTTGAAATAAGTATCAGTATCAAGCCACCATGTAAGCACTTTGTAAAACAGTAACGCCTATTACGGGGCATCACCACCAATGCGATCTATTTCAAGCTCATCTGCATACAATTTGAAAACAAAACAAGCAGGATGTTTATTTAAATGCTGTGTAAATGTCCTACTGTCACCCCAATTTTAAAAACTACTGTGTCAATTAATTAGCTGTTTATTCTGCAGTCATAACAGGATACAAGTATCCAGAAAACAACACTATTAAAATGCAATCAATGGATTGCTGCCATTGTCCACTTGAATTCATGGACACAAGCCTAGATTTTGCAATTGTCCTTGATAATGTAATCCAGACTGTGATTCTTCAGGTCTCTAACAAATCCCACATTATTTAAGACACAAGGAACTGTAGATGCTGGAACACAGCAGGCCAGGCAGTATTTGTGGAGGGAATGGATAGGCAGCATTTTGATATCAAGATCCTTCTTCAGACTCCACAAGGAACTGCAGATGCTGGAATCCAGAGCAAAACACAAAGTACTGGAATAACTCAGCACGTCAGGCATTCCGTGGAAGCAATGAATAGCCATGGTCACGAACAAAAACATTGCCTGTACATTCTCATCACAGATGCTGCCTGACCCGCTAAGTTACTCCAGCACCTTAATCACCACATCTTATCTTTCACATTTGCACTTGCAGGCTATCAAGGTTTGGAGGTTAATAAATTAACACCGTAAAGATTGGTTTTGAGACAGAAAAAGATAGCAATAGATTACTTTTAGTTGACACTCTAGTATGAGGTCACACAGGGAAACTGGTTACTGAGGAATTAAGAAAATGCTTCAAGAATGTTTTTTATGTTTTCTTGTAAAAATAATGTAACACCCTCATCAACTGTTGGGAATCTCTTTCCTATGACCACTCAAAATGGAGCAGCAGACTCAACAGCATCGAGAACTTCGAGTCTCTTTGTGGGATCACAGAGAAACCCAGTGAAAAGAGGAACCAGGAGCCGAGATATGGGCCTCATTTGTCATAGAACATAGAGTAGAGCATCTTATGGAAGCAAGTCATCCTCAACCCCAATAGCCTCGTGCCTGCTCCATCAGTTAGTTTAGTTTATGTGTACCGAGGTACAGTCAAAAGCTGTAACAACTGTTTTTTGTTACCTCAGTGTCACTTTCCACCATATCCCTTAATATCAAAAAATCTATGGATCACTTTATTGAAGCTACCAAAAACCCTTAGACAGCACCTTCTAACCCACGACCTCTCTTGGTCAGAAGGACAAGAACAGCTACCAAAAACCCTTAGACAGCACCTTCTAACCCACGACCTCTCTCGGTCAGAAGGACAAGAACAGCAAAAGCATAGGCACACTATCTCCTGAACGTTGCCCTCCAAGCCACACAATATCTTGATGTGTATGAATGCTGGTTTAAACCGAAGATAGACACAAATAGCTGTAGTACCTCAGCAGGTTAGACAGCATCTCTGGAGAAAAGGAATATGTGACGTTTTGGGTTGAGACCCTTCTTCAGACTGAGAGTCAGGGGAAAGGTGACACAATATCTTGACTTGGAAATATATCACTATTTATCCTGGCTCAAGATCCTGGAAGACCTGGAACTCCCTCCCTAATAACATTATGAGAGTACCCAAACATCAAGGACAGCAGCTATTCAAGAAGTTTGCTCCACCATCTTCTGAAGAGTGATATGAATTTGGTGGGTTTTGAGGGCAGGGTGGCAGTTAGTTAGCTTTACACCTCTATTCCCCACCAGGAGGGTATTTCTTTCTCAAACAAAGACCCAACCAATTTCCCTCTAATAACACTCTCCTCCACCTTGCGGAACTTGTCCTCAACCTTAACAACTCGTTTTGACTCCTCCCACTTGCACCAAATCAAAGATGTAGCCATGAGCACTCGCATGGGACTCAGCTATGCCTGCCTTTTCATCAGTTACGTCGAACAGTCCTTACTCCAGGCACACACCGGCCCTATCCCCCAATTCTTTCTCCGCTACACTGACGACTGCATCAGAGCTACCTCCTGCACCTGTGCAGAACCCGTGGAATTTATTAACTTCACCACTAACTTCCACCCTGCCTTCAAATTCACCTGGACTATCTCAGACACCTCTCTCCCCTTTCTCAATTTCTCTGAGAATGTACAAAGGACAGCACCCGTGGTCAGGATCAAACCTGGATCTCTGGCACTGCAAGATACCATCTCTACTGCTTATCAACTCTTCTGAAAAGAGCATTTTACAACTTGAAAAGTTGACCCTGCTTCTCTTCCCCCAATTGCAGCATAATCTGCCGAGCATTAAAACCATTTTCTGCTTTTGTTTTAGTATCCAGCATCTGCAGGATATCTTTATTTTCAGAGCATAGGTTCAGTCCACTTATTCCTTCCACATATCGCAACCTAGAAAACAATCTTCAACTTTATTCCTTCTACCTCCAATATTTCCTTCCTTTGTAGGAAAACTAAACCGATACAAGGTCCTTTATAGTTTGTGCAAGATATTTCTACTCTTGGACTCAAACCCTCTTGCAGTCAAGCCAACATACCTTTTGCCTTCTTAACTGGTTATTGTGTCTGCAATTTAACTTTAATTGCTGTACAAGACATTCAGATCCCTCAGAACATTTTACCATTCAAAAACAGTCAGAGTCAGACAGCATGGAAGCAGACACTTTGGCCCAAATTGTCCATACTGATCAAGATGCCCATCCAAGCTAGTCTCATTTGATTTGATGCATATTCCTTTAAACCTTTCATATCCATACAAAGATCCAAATTTTGTTT
>JAXLNO010002991.1:0-87918 GCA_038087875.1 Malacoraja senta
GATCAGGGGGTATGGAGAGAAGGCAGGGATGGGATACTGAGTTGGATGATCAGCCGTGATCATATTGAATGGCGGTGCAGGCTCGAAGGGCCGAATGGCCTACTCCTGCACATATTTTCTATGCTTCTATGTTTCTATAAGAAGGTATTGATTTAGTCAGAGGGTGGAACTATTTGCCACAGACGGCTGTGAAGGCCAAGTCAGTGGATATTTTTATGACCGTATGATCTTATGACGTGGAGAGACAGAGAGACAATAAATCATACGTCCATGGACATTCATCACACAGTCTGTCTAAATCTGTCTTATCCTCCTCTGCACCCTCTGCCTGTCGCTGAAACCCTCTAATGCAGGCAGCATTCTGGTAAATCTCCACCAATATCTCCCTGTAAAAACAGAGAAACATGGACTATAGGTGCAGGAAGAGGCCATTTGGCCCTTCGATCCAGCACCGCCATTCACTGCGAGCATGGCTGATCATCCACAATCAGTAACCCGTTCCTGCCTTCTCCCCATATCCCTTGACTTCTCTATCTTTAAGAGCTCTATCCAACTCTCTCTTGGAAACATCCAGAGAATTGGCCTCCACTGCCTTCTGAGGTAGAGAATTCCACAGATTTACAACTCTCTGGGTGAAAAAGGTTTTCCTCATCTCCGTTCTAAATAGCCTACCCCTTATTCTTAAAGTTACTGAACGGGTTACTGGTTCGGGATTCCTCCAACATCGGGAACATGTTTCCTGCATCTAGTGTGTCCAATCCCATAATGATCTTATACGTTTCAATAAGATGCCCTGTCATCCTTCTAAATTCCAGTGTATTCAAGCCCAGCTGCTCCATTCGTTCAACATATGACAGTCTCGCCATCCCAGGAATTAACCTGGTGAACCTTCGCTGCACTCCCTCAATAGCAAGAATGTCCTTCCTCAAAATTGGAGACCAAAACTGCGCACAATACTCGTGCCTGCCTTCTCCCCATATCCCTTGACTCCACTAGCCCCTAGAGGTATATCTAACTCTCTCTTAAATCCATCCAGTGATTTGGCCTCCATTGCCCTCTGTGGCAGGGAATTCCTCAAATTCACAACTCTCTGGGTGAAAAAGTGATTTCTTACCTCAGTCTTAAATGGCCTCCCCTTTATTCTAAGACTCTGGCCCCTGATTCTGGACTCTCCCAACATTGGGAACATTTTTCCTGCATCTAGCATGTCCAGTCCTTTTATAATTGTATATGTTTCTATAAGAACACCCCTCATCCTTCTAAACTCCAGTGAATACCAGCCTAGTCTTTTCAATCTTTCCTCATATGACAGACCCGCATTACCAGGGATCAATCTCGTGAACCTACGTTGCACTGCCTCGATCGCAAGGATGTCCTTCCTCAAATTAGGAGACCAAAACTGTCCGCAATACTCCAGATGTGGTCTCACTAGGGCCCTGTACAACTGCAGAAGGACCACTTTGCTCCTATACTCGAGCGTGAACAATGGACTGAAGGTGTTGTCAGCTGGAACATGAGGTCCATGGCAGTAAATTCTGTAGCGGTGGTAAATGAATGATAGAACCTTACCACTGTAGTACGGGTAGTAGTTATAGCGATAACCATGACCTGTGGAAGAAACAGACTGGTGTTAGTGTGGCAATCTTGGTGTCATTTAGAGCATTGTGTTCAATTTAGAGTATTGTGTTCAGTCCTGGGCACCGTGTTATAGGAAAGACGTTCTCAAGCTGGAAATGGGACAGAGAAGATTTACGAGGATGTTGCCAGAACAAGAGTGTGTGAGCTACAGTGAGAGGTTAAATAGGCTGGGACTCTATTAGACTCTATCCGTGGGATCAATCTCCAGTCCCGCCATCCCACGGATCAATCTCGTGAACCTACGCTGCACTGCCTCAATCACAAGGATGTCCTTCCTCACATTAGGAGACCAAAACTGTACGCAATACTCCAGGTGTGGTCTTACCAGAGCCCTATACAACTGCAGACTCTATTCCGTGGAGCGCAGGAGGATGAGGGGTGATCTTGTAGAGATGTATAAAATCATGAGAGGTGTAGATCGGGTAGATGCACAGAGTCTCTTGCCCAGAGTAGGGGAATCGGGGACCAGAGGACATAGGTTTAAGGTGAAAGGGGAAAGATGTAGGGGAAACCTTTTCTCACAGAGTGTGGTGGGTGTATGGAACAAGCTGCCAGAGTAGGTAGTTGAGGCTGGGACTGTCCCAATGTTTAAGAAACAGTTAGACAGGTACATGGATAGGACAGGTTTGGAGGTATAGGGATAAAACGCAGGCAGGTGGGACTGGTGTAGCTGGGACATGTTGGCCAGTGTGGGCAAGTTGGGCTGAAGGGCCTGTTTCCATACTATCACTATGACTATGACTCATGTGCAAACATCTTCGTTTATAGCAGAGTCATTTCTAGATCCCATTAGTTGCAGGAAGAGGCCATTTGGCCCTTCGATCCAGCACCGCCATTCACTGTGAGCGTGGCTGGTCATCCACAATCAGTAACCCGTTCCTGCCTTCTCCCCATATCCCTTGACTTCTCTATCTTTAAGAGCTCTATCCAACTCTCTCTTGGAAACATCCAGAGAATTGGCCTCCACTGCCTTCTGAGGTAGAGAATTCCACAGATTTACAACTCTCTGGGTGAAAAAGGTTTTCCTCATCTCCGTTCTAAATAGCCTACCCCTTATTCTTAAACTGTGTGGACACTGGTTCGGGATTCCTCCAACATCGGGAACATGTTTCCTGCATCTAGTGTGTCCAATCCCATAATGATCTTATATGTTTCAATAAGATGCCCTGTCATCCTTCTAAATTCCAGTGTATTCAAGCCCAGCTGCTCCATTCGTTCAACATATGACAGTCTCGCCATCCCAGGAATTAACCTGGTGAACCTTCGCTGCACTCCCTCAATAGCAAGAATGTCCTTCCTCAAAATTGGAGACCAAAACTGCGCACAATACTCCAGGTGTGGTCTCACTAGGGCCCTGTACAACTGCAGAAGGACCTCTTTGCTCCTATACTCGTGCGTGAACAATGGACTGAAGGAGTTGTCAGCTGGAACATGAAGTCCATGGCAGTAAATTCTATAGCGGCGGTAAATGAATGATAGAACCTTACCATGGTAGTACGGGTAGTAGTTATAGCGATAACCATGACCTGTGGAAGAAACAGACTGGTGTTAGTGTGGCAATCTTGGTGTCATTTAGAGCATTGTGTTCAATTTAGAGTATTGTGTTCAGTCCTGGGCACCGTGTTATAGGAAAGACGTTCTAAAGCTGGAAGTGGTACAGAGAAGATTTACGAGGATGTTGCCAAGACTAGAGGGTGTGAGCTACAGTGAGAGGTTGAATAGGCTGGGACTCTATTAGAAACATAGAAAATAGGTGCAGGAGGAGGCCATTCGGCCCTTCGAGCCCGCACCGCCATTCATTGCGATCATGGCTGATCGTCCCCAATCAATAACCCGTGCCTGCCTTCTCCCCATATCCCTGGACTCCACTAGCCCCTAGAGCTCTATCTAACTCTCTCTTAAATCCATCCAGTGACTTGGCCTGCACTGCCCTCTGTGGCAGGGAATTCCTCAAATTCACAACTCTCTGGGTGGAAAAGTTTTTTCTCACCTCAGTTTTAAATGGCCTCCCCATTATTCTAAGACTGTGGCCCCCCTGGTTCTGGACTCTACCAACATTGGGAACATTTTTCCTGCATCTAGCATGTCCAGTCCTTTTATAATTGTATATGTTTCTATAAGAACACCCCTCATCCTTCTAAACTCCAGTGAATACCAGCCTAGTCTTTTCAATCTTTCCTCATATGACAGACCCGCATTACCAGGGATCAATCTCGTGAACCTACGCTGCAATGCCTCAATCACAAGGATGTCCTTCCTCAAATTAGGAGACCAAAACTGCCCGGAATATTGCAGATGTGGTCTTACCAGAGCCCCATACAACTGCAGACTCTATTCCTTGGAGCGCAGGAGGATGAGGGGTGATCTTGTAGAGATGTATAAAATCATGAGAGGTATAGATCGGGTAGATGCACAGAGTCTCTTGCCCAGAGTAGCGGAATCGAAGACCAGAGGATATAGGTTTAAGGTGAAGGGGGAAAGATTTAGGCAAAACCTTTTCACACAGATGGTGGTGGGTGTATGGAAGAAGCTGCCAGAGTAGATGGTTGAGGCTGGGACTGTCCCAATGTTTAAGAAACAGTTAGACAGGTACATGGATAGGACAGGTTTGGAGGTATAGGGATAAAACGCAGGCAGGTGGGACTGGTGTAGCTGGGACATGTTGGCCGGTGTGGGCAAGTTGGGCTGAAGGGCCTGTTTCCATACTATCACTCTATGACTATGACTCATGTGCAAACATCTTCGTTTATAGCAGAGTCATTTCTAGATCCCATCAACAAGTGGCCCAGTGGAGACATGGGAGGCAGCAGATACTGGAATCCTGAGGAAATAACTAACCGCTGGAGGAACTGAAAAGGGGAACTAAAGGAAATATGTTCTGGCGAACTCTGTGCGGTATTGCAAGTCTTGTATCCAAAAGATCCTAGTTTCTCCACGATATCAGGATAGGATTTGTTTGTCTTCTATGAAAACACCATGGAATTGTTTCATTGAAGGTAGTTAAAATCTCACCATGTCCATGGCCACCGTATCCTGCAAGAAAAAAATGGGATGTACAGGAGTCAGCGGTAGCGGGGAGAAGGCAGGAGAATGGGGTTAGGAGGGAGAGTTAGGTCCGCCATGATTGAATGGCGGAGTAGAGGATGGGCCGAATGGCCTAATGACCTTTCACTTATGACCTTATGATCTTCTGACGTGGAGAGACAGAGAGACAATAAATCATACGTCCATGGACATTCATCACACAGTCTGTCTAAATCTCTCTTATCCTCCTCTGCACCCTCTCCCAGTCGCTGAAACCCTCTAATGCAGGCAGCATTCTGGTAAATCTCCACCAACATCTCCCTGTAAAAACCGAGAAACATGGACTATAGGTGCAGGAAGAGGCCATTTGGCCCTTCGAGCCAGCACCGCCATTCACTGTGAGCATGGCTGATCATCCACAATCAGTAACCCGTTCCTGCCTTCTCCCCATATCCATCGACTTAGCTATCTTTAAGAGCTCTGTCCAAGTCTCTCTTAGAAACATCCAGTGAATTGGCCTCCACTGCCTTCTGAGGCAGAAAATTTCACAGATTCACAACTCTCTGGGTGAAAAAGGTTTTCCTCATCTCCGTTCTAAATGGCCTACCCCTTATTCTTAAACTGTGGCCCCTGGTTCTGGACTCCCCCAACATCGGGAACATGTTTCCTGCCTCTAGCGTGTTCAATCCCTTAATAATCTTTTATGTTTCAATAAGATCTCCTCTCATCCTTCTAAATTCCAGTGAATACAAGCCCAGTCGCTCCATTCTTTCAACATATGACAGTCCCGCCATCCCTGGAATTAATCTCGTGAACCTACGCTGCACTCCCTCAAAATTAAGAATGTCCTTCCTAAAATTTGGAGACCAAAACTGCACACAATACTCCAGGTGTGATCTCATTAGGACAACTGCAGAAATACCTCTTTGCTGCTATACTCAACTCCTCTTGTTATGAAGGCCAACATGCCATTAGCTTTCTTCACTGCCTGTTGTATGTGCATGCTTACTTTCAGTGACTGATGTACAAGGACCCCCTGATCTCGTTGCACTTCCCCTTATTCCAACCTGACACCATTCAGATAATAATCTGCCTACCTGTTCTTGCCAGCAAACCTGATAACCTCACATTTATCCACATTATACTGCATCTGCCACGCATAAACTGCACCTGTCCAAGATACTGCAGCCTGATAGCATCCTCCCCACAGTTCACACTGCCATCCAGCTTTGTATCATCTGCAAATTTGCTAATGTTACTCTTAATCCCTTCATCTAAATCATTAATGTATATTGTAAATAGCTGCAGTTCCAGCACCGGGCATTGCGGTAACCCCACTAGTCACTGCCTGCCATTCTGAAAGGGACCCGTTAATCCCTATTCTTTGTTTCCTGTCTGCCAACCAATTTTCTATCCATGTCAGTGAGGTTGCTCATTGCACACCTATCTGGAATGGTCTGAGAACGTTGTTAAAATCTTACCTCCTATATAGCTACCGTGTCCTGCAAGATAGAAATGGGATGTGGAGAGACAGACAATAATTTATACGTCGAATGACATTGATTACACAGTGTGAGTGGCTATTCCAATTATTCCACCTCCCAGCACAGCAAGAGAAGGATTTGTTGTGGTATTTTTTTTTTAATGGGTCGACTGGTTTAATATTCACTGGAATTTAGAAGGATGAAAGGAGATCTTTTTGGAACATGCACAATTCTTAAGGGATTGGACAGGCTAGATGCAGGAAAAATGTTCCCCATGTTGGGGGAGTCCAGAACCAGGGGCCACACACAGTGTAAGAATAAGGAGTCGGCCATTTAGGACTGAGATGAGGAAAAACATTTTCACCCAGAGAGTTGTGAATCTGTGGAATTCTCTGCCTCAGAAGGCAGTGGAGGCCGATTCACTGGATGTATTCAAGAGAGAGTTAGATTTAGCTCTTAGGGCTAACGGAATCAAGGGATAGGGGGAGAAAGCAGGAATAGGGTACTGATTCTGGATGATCAGCCATGATCATATTGAATGGAGGTGCTGGCTTGAAGGGCCGAATGGCCTACTCATGCAGCTCTTTTCTATGTTTCTAAGGATGGGGCAGTTGAAGGGTGGAACAGGGGGTTAGGTCCCTACACCATTGGGGGGGTGTCTGGGGAATGTGGGAGGTTTACAATGGGACCAGTTCAGAAGAATGAGGGGGGGATCTCTTTGAAACTTACCGATTAGTGAAAGGCTTGGATAGAGTGGATGTGGAGAGGATGTTTCCATGAGTGGGAGTGTTACAGACCAGAGGTCACAGCCTCAGAATTAAACGACGTTCTTTTTAGGAGATAATTCCTGGGATGGCAGGACTTTCATATGAAGAAAGACTGAATAGACTCGGCTTGTACACGCTAGAATTTAGAAGATTGAGGGGGGATCTTATAGAAACGTACAACATTCTTAAGGGGTTGGACAGGCTAGATGCAGGAAGATTATTCCCGATGTTGGGGAAGTCCAGAACTAGGTGGTCACAGTTTAAGGATAAGAGGGAAGTCTTTTAGGACCGAGATGAGAAAATCATTTTTTCACAGAGAGTGGTGAATCTGTGGAATTGTCTGCCAAAGAAGGTAGTTGAGGCCAGTTCATTGGCTATATTTAAGAGGGAGTTAGATGTGGTCCTTGTGGCTAAAGGGATCAGGGGGTATGGAGAGAAGGCAGGGATGGGATACTGAGTTGGATGATCAGCCGTGATCATATTGAATGGCGGTGCAGGCTCGAAGGGCCGAATGGCCTACTCCTGCACATATTTTCTATGCTTCTATGTTTCTATAAGAAGGTATTGATTTAGTCAGAGGGTGGAACTATTTGCCACAGACGGCTGTGAAGGCCAAGTCAGTGGATATTTTTATGACCGTATGATCTTATGACGTGGAGAGACAGAGAGACAATAAATCATACGTCCATGGACATTCATCACACAGTCTGTCTAAATCTGTCTTATCCTCCTCTGCACCCTCTGCCTGTCGCTGAAACCCTCTAATGCAGGCAGCATTCTGGTAAATCTCCACCAATATCTCCCTGTAAAAACAGAGAAACATGGACTATAGGTGCAGGAAGAGGCCATTTGGCCCTTCGATCCAGCACCGCCATTCACTGCGAGCATGGCTGATCATCCACAATCAGTAACCCGTTCCTGCCTTCTCCCCATATCCCTTGACTTCTCTATCTTTAAGAGCTCTATCCAACTCTCTCTTGGAAACATCCAGAGAATTGGCCTCCACTGCCTTCTGAGGTAGAGAATTCCACAGATTTACAACTCTCTGGGTGAAAAAGGTTTTCCTCATCTCCGTTCTAAATAGCCTACCCCTTATTCTTAAAGTTACTGAACGGGTTACTGGTTCGGGATTCCTCCAACATCGGGAACATGTTTCCTGCATCTAGTGTGTCCAATCCCATAATGATCTTATACGTTTCAATAAGATGCCCTGTCATCCTTCTAAATTCCAGTGTATTCAAGCCCAGCTGCTCCATTCGTTCAACATATGACAGTCTCGCCATCCCAGGAATTAACCTGGTGAACCTTCGCTGCACTCCCTCAATAGCAAGAATGTCCTTCCTCAAAATTGGAGACCAAAACTGCGCACAATACTCGTGCCTGCCTTCTCCCCATATCCCTTGACTCCACTAGCCCCTAGAGGTATATCTAACTCTCTCTTAAATCCATCCAGTGATTTGGCCTCCATTGCCCTCTGTGGCAGGGAATTCCTCAAATTCACAACTCTCTGGGTGAAAAAGTGATTTCTTACCTCAGTCTTAAATGGCCTCCCCTTTATTCTAAGACTCTGGCCCCTGATTCTGGACTCTCCCAACATTGGGAACATTTTTCCTGCATCTAGCATGTCCAGTCCTTTTATAATTGTATATGTTTCTATAAGAACACCCCTCATCCTTCTAAACTCCAGTGAATACCAGCCTAGTCTTTTCAATCTTTCCTCATATGACAGACCCGCATTACCAGGGATCAATCTCGTGAACCTACGTTGCACTGCCTCGATCGCAAGGATGTCCTTCCTCAAATTAGGAGACCAAAACTGTCCGCAATACTCCAGATGTGGTCTCACTAGGGCCCTGTACAACTGCAGAAGGACCACTTTGCTCCTATACTCGAGCGTGAACAATGGACTGAAGGTGTTGTCAGCTGGAACATGAGGTCCATGGCAGTAAATTCTGTAGCGGTGGTAAATGAATGATAGAACCTTACCACTGTAGTACGGGTAGTAGTTATAGCGATAACCATGACCTGTGGAAGAAACAGACTGGTGTTAGTGTGGCAATCTTGGTGTCATTTAGAGCATTGTGTTCAATTTAGAGTATTGTGTTCAGTCCTGGGCACCGTGTTATAGGAAAGACGTTCTCAAGCTGGAAATGGGACAGAGAAGATTTACGAGGATGTTGCCAGAACAAGAGTGTGTGAGCTACAGTGAGAGGTTAAATAGGCTGGGACTCTATTAGACTCTATCCGTGGGATCAATCTCCAGTCCCGCCATCCCACGGATCAATCTCGTGAACCTACGCTGCACTGCCTCAATCACAAGGATGTCCTTCCTCACATTAGGAGACCAAAACTGTACGCAATACTCCAGGTGTGGTCTTACCAGAGCCCTATACAACTGCAGACTCTATTCCGTGGAGCGCAGGAGGATGAGGGGTGATCTTGTAGAGATGTATAAAATCATGAGAGGTGTAGATCGGGTAGATGCACAGAGTCTCTTGCCCAGAGTAGGGGAATCGGGGACCAGAGGACATAGGTTTAAGGTGAAAGGGGAAAGATGTAGGGGAAACCTTTTCTCACAGAGTGTGGTGGGTGTATGGAACAAGCTGCCAGAGTAGGTAGTTGAGGCTGGGACTGTCCCAATGTTTAAGAAACAGTTAGACAGGTACATGGATAGGACAGGTTTGGAGGTATAGGGATAAAACGCAGGCAGGTGGGACTGGTGTAGCTGGGACATGTTGGCCAGTGTGGGCAAGTTGGGCTGAAGGGCCTGTTTCCATACTATCACTATGACTATGACTCATGTGCAAACATCTTCGTTTATAGCAGAGTCATTTCTAGATCCCATTAGTTGCAGGAAGAGGCCATTTGGCCCTTCGATCCAGCACCGCCATTCACTGTGAGCGTGGCTGGTCATCCACAATCAGTAACCCGTTCCTGCCTTCTCCCCATATCCCTTGACTTCTCTATCTTTAAGAGCTCTATCCAACTCTCTCTTGGAAACATCCAGAGAATTGGCCTCCACTGCCTTCTGAGGTAGAGAATTCCACAGATTTACAACTCTCTGGGTGAAAAAGGTTTTCCTCATCTCCGTTCTAAATAGCCTACCCCTTATTCTTAAACTGTGTGGACACTGGTTCGGGATTCCTCCAACATCGGGAACATGTTTCCTGCATCTAGTGTGTCCAATCCCATAATGATCTTATATGTTTCAATAAGATGCCCTGTCATCCTTCTAAATTCCAGTGTATTCAAGCCCAGCTGCTCCATTCGTTCAACATATGACAGTCTCGCCATCCCAGGAATTAACCTGGTGAACCTTCGCTGCACTCCCTCAATAGCAAGAATGTCCTTCCTCAAAATTGGAGACCAAAACTGCGCACAATACTCCAGGTGTGGTCTCACTAGGGCCCTGTACAACTGCAGAAGGACCTCTTTGCTCCTATACTCGTGCGTGAACAATGGACTGAAGGAGTTGTCAGCTGGAACATGAAGTCCATGGCAGTAAATTCTATAGCGGCGGTAAATGAATGATAGAACCTTACCATGGTAGTACGGGTAGTAGTTATAGCGATAACCATGACCTGTGGAAGAAACAGACTGGTGTTAGTGTGGCAATCTTGGTGTCATTTAGAGCATTGTGTTCAATTTAGAGTATTGTGTTCAGTCCTGGGCACCGTGTTATAGGAAAGACGTTCTAAAGCTGGAAGTGGTACAGAGAAGATTTACGAGGATGTTGCCAAGACTAGAGGGTGTGAGCTACAGTGAGAGGTTGAATAGGCTGGGACTCTATTAGAAACATAGAAAATAGGTGCAGGAGGAGGCCATTCGGCCCTTCGAGCCCGCACCGCCATTCATTGCGATCATGGCTGATCGTCCCCAATCAATAACCCGTGCCTGCCTTCTCCCCATATCCCTGGACTCCACTAGCCCCTAGAGCTCTATCTAACTCTCTCTTAAATCCATCCAGTGACTTGGCCTGCACTGCCCTCTGTGGCAGGGAATTCCTCAAATTCACAACTCTCTGGGTGGAAAAGTTTTTTCTCACCTCAGTTTTAAATGGCCTCCCCATTATTCTAAGACTGTGGCCCCCCTGGTTCTGGACTCTACCAACATTGGGAACATTTTTCCTGCATCTAGCATGTCCAGTCCTTTTATAATTGTATATGTTTCTATAAGAACACCCCTCATCCTTCTAAACTCCAGTGAATACCAGCCTAGTCTTTTCAATCTTTCCTCATATGACAGACCCGCATTACCAGGGATCAATCTCGTGAACCTACGCTGCAATGCCTCAATCACAAGGATGTCCTTCCTCAAATTAGGAGACCAAAACTGCCCGGAATATTGCAGATGTGGTCTTACCAGAGCCCCATACAACTGCAGACTCTATTCCTTGGAGCGCAGGAGGATGAGGGGTGATCTTGTAGAGATGTATAAAATCATGAGAGGTATAGATCGGGTAGATGCACAGAGTCTCTTGCCCAGAGTAGCGGAATCGAAGACCAGAGGATATAGGTTTAAGGTGAAGGGGGAAAGATTTAGGCAAAACCTTTTCACACAGAGGGTGGTGGGTGTATGGAACAAGCTGCCAGAGTAGATAGTTGAGGCTGGGGCTGTCCCAATGTTTAAGAAACAGTTAGACAGGTACATGGATAGGACAGGTTTGGAGGTATAGGGATAAAACGCAGGCAGGTGGGACTGGTGTAGCTGGGACATGTTGGCCGGTGTGGGCAAGTTGGGCTGAAGGGCCTGTTTCCATACTATCACTCTATGACTATGACTCATGTGCAAACATCTTCGTTTATAGCAGAGTCATTTCTAGATCCCATCAACAAGTGGCCCAGTGGAGACATGGGAGGCAGCAGATACTGGAATCCTGAGGAAATAACTAACCGCTGGAGGAACTGAAAAGGGGAACTAAAGGAAATATGTTCTGGCGAACTCTGTGCGGTATTGCAAGTCTTGTATCCAAAAGATCCTAGTTTCTCCACGATATCAGGATAGGATTTGTTTGTCTTCTATGAAAACACCATGGAATTGTTTCATTGAAGGTAGTTAAAATCTCACCATGTCCATGGCCACCGTATCCTGCAAGAAAAAAATGGGATGTACAGGAGTCAGCGGTAGCGGGGAGAAGGCAGGAGAATGGGGTTAGGAGGGAGAGTTAGGTCCGCCATGATTGAATGGCGGAGTAGAGGATGGGCCGAATGGCCTAATGACCTTTCACTTATGACCTTATGATCTTCTGACGTGGAGAGACAGAGAGACAATAAATCATACGTCCATGGACATTCATCACACAGTCTGTCTAAATCTCTCTTATCCTCCTCTGCACCCTCTCCCAGTCGCTGAAACCCTCTAATGCAGGCAGCATTCTGGTAAATCTCCACCAACATCTCCCTGTAAAAACCGAGAAACATGGACTATAGGTGCAGGAAGAAGCCATTTGGCCCTTCGAGCCAGCACCGCCATTCACTGTGAGCATGGCTGATCATCCACAATCAGTAACCCGTTCCTGCCTTCTCCCCATATCCATCGACTTAGCTATCTTTAAGAGCTCTGTCCAAGTCTCTCTTAGAAACATCCAGTGAATTGGCCTCCACTGCCTTCTGAGGCAGAAAATTTCACAGATTCACAACTCTCTGGGTGAAAAAGGTTTTCCTCATCTCCGTTCTAAATGGCCTACCCCTTATTCTTAAACTGTGGCCCCTGGTTCTGGACTCCCCCAACATCGGGAACATGTTTCCTGCCTCTAGCGTGTTCAATCCCTTAATAATCTTTTATGTTTCAATAAGATCTCCTCTCATCCTTCTAAATTCCAGTGAATACAAGCCCAGTCGCTCCATTCTTTCAACATATGACAGTCCCGCCATCCCTGGAATTAATCTCGTGAACCTACGCTGCACTCCCTCAAAATTAAGAATGTCCTTCCTAAAATTTGGAGACCAAAACTGCACACAATACTCCAGGTGTGATCTCATTAGGACAACTGCAGAAATACCTCTTTGCTGCTATACTCAACTCCTCTTGTTATGAAGGCCAACATGCCATTAGCTTTCTTCACTGCCTGTTGTATGTGCATGCTTACTTTCAGTGACTGATGTACAAGGACCCCCTGATCTCGTTGCACTTCCCCTTATTCCAACCTGACACCATTCAGATAATAATCTGCCTACCTGTTCTTGCCAGCAAACCTGATAATCTCACATTTATCCACATTATACTGCATCTGCCACGCATAAACTGCACCTGTCCAAGATACTGCAGCCTGATAGCATCCTCCCCACAGTTCACACTGCCATCCAGCTTTGTATCATCTGCAAATTTGCTAATGTTACTCTTAATCCCTTCATCTAAATCATTAATGTATATTGTAAATAGCTGCAGTTCCAGCACCGGGCATTGCGGTAACCCCACTAGTCACTGCCTGCCATTCTGAAAGGGACCCGTTAATCCCTATTCTTTGTTTCCTGTCTGCCAACCAATTTTCTATCCATGTCAGTGAGGTTGCTCATTGCACACCTATCTGGAATGGTCTGAGAACGTTGTTAAAATCTTACCTCCTATATAGCTACCGTGTCCTGCAAGATAGAAATGGGATGTGGAGAGACAGACAATAATTTATACGTCGAATGACATTGATTACACAGTGTGTGAGTGGCTATTCCAATTATTCCACCTCCCAGCACAGCAAGAGAAGGATTTGTTGTGGTATTTTTTTTTAATGGGTCGACTGGTTTAATATTCACTGGAATTTAGAAGGATGAGAGGAGATCTTTTTGGAACATGCACAATTCTTAAGGGATTGGACAGGCTAGATGCAGGAAAAATGTTCCCCATGTTGGGGGAGTCCAGAACCAGGGGCCACACACAGTGTAAGAATAAGGAGTCGGCCATTTAGGACTGAGATGAGGAAAAACATTTTCACCCAGAGAGTTGTGAATCTGTGGAATTCTCTGCCTCAGAAGGCAGTGGAGGCCGATTCACTGGATGTATTCAAGAGAGAGTTAGATTTAGCTCTTAGGGCTAACGGAATCAAGGGATAGGGGGAGAAAGCAGGAATAGGGTACTGATTCTGGATGATCAGCCATGATCATATTGAATGGAGGTGCTGGCTTGAAGGGCCGAATGGCCTACTCATGCAGCTCTTTTCTATGTTTCTAAGGATGGGGCAGTTGAAGGGTGGAACAGGGGGTTAGGTCCCTACACCATTGGGGGGGGTGTCTGGGGAATGTGGGAGGTTTACAATGGGACCAGTTCAGAAGAATGAGGGGGGGATCTCTTTGAAACTTACCGATTAGTGAAAGGCTTGGATAGAGTGGATGTGGAGAGGATGTTTCCATGAGTGGGAGTGTTACAGACCAGAGGTCACAGCCTCAGAATTAAACGACGTTCTTTTTAGGAGATAATTCCTGGGATGGCAGGACTTTCATATGAAGAAAGACTGAATAGACTCGGCTTGTACACGCTAGAATTTAGAAGATTGAGGGGGGATCTTATAGAAACGTACAAAATTCTTAAGGGGTTGGACAGGCTAGATGCAGGAAGATTATTCCCGATGTTGGGGAAGTCCAGAACTAGGTGGTCACAGTTTAAGGATAAGAGGGAAGTCTTTTAGGACCGAGATGAGAAAATCATTTTTTCACAGAGAGTGGTGAATCTGTGGAATTCTCTGCCAAAGAAGGTAGTTGAGGCCAGTTCATTGGCTATATTTAAGAGGGAGTTAGAAGTGGTCCTTGTGGCTAAAGGGATCAGGGGGTATGGAGAGAAGGCAGGGATGGGATACTGAGTTGGATGATCAGCCGTGATCATATTGAATGGCGGTGCAGGCTCGAAGGGCCGAATGGCCTACTCCTGCACATATTTTCTATGCTTCTATGTTTCTATAAGAAGGTATTGATTTAGTCAGAGGGTGGAACTATTTGCCACAGACGGCTGTGAAGGCCAAGTCAGTGGATATTTTTATGACCGTATGATCTTATGACGTGGAGAGACAGAGAGACAATAAATCATACGTCCATGGACATTCATCACACAGTCTGTCTAAATCTGTCTTATCCTCCTCTGCACCCTCTCCCTGTCGCTGAAACCCTCTAATGCAGGCAGCATTCTGGTAAATCTCCACCAATATCTCCCTGTAAAAACAGAGAAACATGGACTATAGGTGCAGGAAGAGGCCATTTGGCCCTTCGATCCAGCACCGCCATTCACTGCGAGCATGGCTGATCATCCACAATCAGTAACCCGTTCCTGCCTTCTCCCCATATCCCTTGACTTCTCTATCTTTAAGAGCTCTATCCAACTCTCTCTTGGAAACATCCAGAGAATTGGCCTCCACTGCCTTCTGAGGTAGAGAATTCCACAGATTTACAACTCTCTGGGTGAAAAAGGTTTTCCTCATCTCCGTTCTAAATAGCCTACCCCTTATTCTTAAAGTTACTGAACGGGTTACTGGTTCGGGATTCCTCCAACATCGGGAACATGTTTCCTGCATCTAGTGTGTCCAATCCCATAATGATCTTATACGTTTCAATAAGATGCCCTGTCATCCTTCTAAATTCCAGTGTATTCAAGCCCAGCTGCTCCATTCGTTCAACATATGACAGTCTCGCCATCCCAGGAATTAACCTGGTGAACCTTCGCTGCACTCCCTCAATAGCAAGAATGTCCTTCCTCAAAATTGGAGACCAAAACTGCGCACAATACTCGTGCCTGCCTTCTCCCCATATCCCTTGACTCCACTAGCCCCTAGAGGTATATCTAACTCTCTCTTAAATCCATCCAGTGATTTGGCCTCCATTGCCCTCTGTGGCAGGGAATTCCTCAAATTCACAACTCTCTGGGTGAAAAAGTGATTTCTTACCTCAGTCTTAAATGGCCTCCCCTTTATTCTAAGACTCTGGCCCCTGATTCTGGACTCTCCCAACATTGGGAACATTTTTCCTGCATCTAGCATGTCCAGTCCTTTTATAATTGTATATGTTTCTATAAGAACACCCCTCATCCTTCTAAACTCCAGTGAATACCAGCCTAGTCTTTTCAATCTTTCCTCATATGACAGACCCGCATTACCAGGGATCAATCTCGTGAACCTACGTTGCACTGCCTCGATCACAAGGATGTCCTTCCTCAAATTAGGAGACCAAAACTGTCCGCAATACTCCAGATGTGGTCTCACTAGGGCCCTGTACAACTGCAGAAGGACCACTTTGCTCCTATACTCGAGCGTGAACAATGGACTGAAGGTGTTGTCAGCTGGAACATGAGGTCCATGGCAGTAAATTCTGTAGCGGTGGTAAATGAATGATAGAACCTTACCACTGTAGTACGGGTAGTAGTTATAGCGATAACCATGACCTGTGGAAGAAACAGACTGGTGTTAGTGTGGCAATCTTGGTGTCATTTAGAGCATTGTGTTCAATTTAGAGTATTGTGTTCAGTCCTGGGCACCGTGTTATAGGAAAGACGTTCTCAAGCTGGAAATGGGACAGAGAAGATTTACGAGGATGTTGCCAGAACAAGAGTGTGTGAGCTACAGTGAGAGGTTAAATAGGCTGGGACTCTATTAGACTCTATCCGTGGGATCAATCTCCAGTCCCGCCATCCCACGGATCAATCTCGTGAACCTACGCTGCACTGCCTCAATCACAAGGATGTCCTTCCTCACATTAGGAGACCAAAACTGTACGCAATACTCCAGGTGTGGTCTTACCAGAGCCCTATACAACTGCAGACTCTATTCCGTGGAGCGCAGGAGGATGAGGGGTGATTTTGTAGAGATGTATAAAATCATGAGAGGTGTAGATCGGGTAGATGCACAGAGTCTCTTGCCCAGAGTAGGGGAATCGGGGACCAGAGGACATAGGTTTAAGGTGAAAGGGGAAAGATGTAGGGGAAACCTTTTCTCACAGAGTGTGGTGGGTGTATGGAACAAGCTGCCAGAGTAGGTAGTTGAGGCTGGGACTGTCCCAATGTTTAAGAAACAGTTAGACAGGTACATGGATAGGACAGGTTTGGAGGTATAGGGATAAAACGCAGGCAGGTGGGACTGGTGTAGCTGGGACATGTTGGCCGGTGTGGGCAAGTTGGGCTGAAGGGCCTGTTTCCATACTATCACTATGACTATGACTCATGTGCAAACATCTTCGTTTATAGCAGAGTCATTTCTAGATCCCATCAACAAGTGGCCCAGTGGAGACATGGGAGACAGCAGATACTGGAATCCTGAGGAAATAACTAACCGCTGGAGGAACTGAAATGGGGAACTAAAGGAAATATGTTCTGGCGAACTCTGTGCGGTATTGCAAGTCTTGTATCCAAAAGATCCTAGTTTCTCCACGATATCAGGATAGGATTTGTTTGTCTTCTATGAAAACACCATGGAATTGTTTCATTGAAGGTAGTTAAAATCTCACCATGTCCATGGCCACCGTATCCTGCAAGAAAGAAATGGGATGTACAGGAGTCAGCGGTAGCGGGGAGAAGGCAGGAGAATGGGGTTAGGAGGGAGAGTTAGGTCAGCCATGATTGGATGGCGGAGTAGAGGATGGGCCGAATGGCCTAATGACCCTTCACTTATAACCTTATGATCTTATGACGTGGAGAGACAGAGAGACAATAAATCATACGTCCATGGACATTCATCACACAGTCTGTCTAAATCTCTCTTATCCTCCTCTGAACCCTCTCCCTGTCGCTGAAACCCTCTAATGCAGGCAGCATTCTGGTAAATCTCCACCAACATCTCCCTGTAAAAACAGAGAAACATGGACTATAGGTGCAGGAAGAGGCCATTTGGCCCTTCGAGCCAGCACCGCCATTCACTGTGAGCATGGCTGATCATCCACAATCAGTAACCCGTTCCTGCCTTCTCCCCATATCCCTCGACTTAGCTATCTTTAAGAGCTCTGTCCAAGTCTCTCTTAGAAACATCCAGTGAATTGGCCTCCACTGCCTTCTGAGGCAGAACATTTCACAGATTCACAACTCTCTGGGTGAAAAAGGTTTTCCTCATCTCCGTTCTAAATGACCTACCCCTGATTCTTAAACTCTGGCCCCTGGTTCTGGACTCCCACAACATCGGGAACATGTTTCCTGCCTCTAGCGTGTTCAATCCCTTAATAATCTTTTATGTTTCAATAAGATATCCTCTCATCCTTCTAAATTCCAGTGAATACAAGCCCAGTCGCTCCATTCTTTCAACATATGACAGTCCCGCCATCCCTGGAATTAATCTCGTGAACCTACGCTGCACTCCCTCAAAATTAAGAATGTCCTTCCTAAAATTTGGAGACCAAAACTGCACACAATACTCCAGGTGTGATCTCATTAGGACAACTGCAGAAATACCTCTTTGCTCCTATACTCAACTCCTCTTGTTATGAAGGCCAACATGCCATTAGCTTTCTTCACTGCCTGTTGTATGTGCATGCTTACTTTCAGTGACTGATGTACAAGGACCCCCAGATCTCGTTGCACTTCCCCTTTTTCCAACCTGACACCATTCAGATAATAATCTGCCTACCTGTTCTTGCCACCAAACCTGATAACCTCACATTTATCCACATAATACTGCATCTGCCACGCATGAACTGCACCTGTCCAAGATACTGCAGCCTCATAGCATCCTCCTCACAGTTCACACTGCCACCCAGCTTTGTATCATCTGCAAATTTGCTAATGTTACTCTTAATCCCTTCATCTAAATCATTAATGTATATTGTAAATAGATGCAGTTCTAGCACCGGGCATTGCGGTAACCCCACTAGTCACTGCCTGCCATTCTGAAAGGGACCCGTTAATCCCTATTCTTTGTTTCCTGTCTGCCAACCAATTTTCTATCCATGTCAGTGAGGTTGCTCATTGCACACCTATCTGGAATGGTCTGAGAACGTTGTTAAAATCTTACCTCCTATATAGCTGCCGTGTCCTGCAAGATAGAAATGGGATGTGGAGAGACAGACAATAATTTATACGTCGAATGACATTGAGTACACAGTGTGTGAGTGGCTATTCCAATTATTCCTCCTCCCAGCACAGCAAGAGAAGGATTTGTTGTGGTATTTTTTTTTAATGGGTCGACTGGTTTAATATTCACTGGAATTTAGAAGGATGAGAGGAGATCTTTTTGGAACATGCACAATTCTTAAGGGATTGGACAGGCTAGATGCAGGAAAAATGTTCCCCATGTTGGGGGAGTCCAGAACCAGGGGCCACACACAGTGTAAGAATAAGGAGTCGGCCATTTAGGACTGAGATGAGGAAAAACATTTTCACCCAGAGAGTTGTGAATCTGTGGAATTCTCTGCCTCAGAAGGCAGTGGAGGCCGATTCACTGGATGTATTCAAGAGAGAGTTAGATTTAGCTCTTAGGGCTAACGGAATCAAGGGATAGGGGGAGAAAGCAGGAATAGGGTACTGATTCTGGATGATCAGCCATGATCATATTCAATGGAGGTGCTGGCTTGAAGTGCCGAATGGCCTACTCATGCAGCTCTTTTCTATGTTTCTAAGGATGGGTCAGTTAAAGGGTGGAACAGGGGGTTAGGTCCCTACACCATTGGGGGGGGGGTGTCTGGGGACTGTGGGAGGTTTACAATGGGACCAGTTCAGAAGAATGAGGGGGGGATCTCTTTGAAACTTACCGAATAGTGAAAGGCTTGGATAGAGTGGATGTGGAGAGGATGTTTCCATGAGTGGGAGTGTCACGGACCAGAGGTCACAGCCTCAGAATTAAACGACGTTCTTTTTAGGAGATAATTCCTGGATGGCAGGACTTTCATATGAAGAAAGACTGAATAGACTCGGCTTGTACACGCTAGAATTTAGAAGATTGAGGGGGGATCTTTTAGAAACGTACAAAATTCTTAAGGGGTTGGACAGGCTAGATGCAGGAAGATTATTCCCGATGTTGGGGAAGTCCAGAACTAGGGGGTCACTGTTTAAGGATAAGAGGGAAGTCTTTTAGGACCGAGATGAGAAAATCATTTTTTCACAGAGAGTGGTGAATCTGTGGAATTCTCTGCCAAAGAAGGTAGTTGAGGCCAGTTCATTGGCTATATTTAAGAGGGAGTTAGATGTGGCCCTTGTGGCTAAAGGGATCAGGGGGTATGGAGAGAAGGCAGGGATGGGATACTGAGTTGGATGATCAGCCGTGATCATATTGAATGGCGGTGCAGGCTCGAAGGGCCGAATGGCCTACTCCTGCACATATTTTCTATGTTTCTATGTTTCTATAAGAAGGTATTGATTTAGTCAGAGGGTGGAACTATTTGCCACAGACGGCTGTGAAGGCCAAGTCAGTGGATATTTTTATGACCGTATGATCTTATGACGTGGAGAGACAGAGAGACAATAAATCATACGTGCATGGACATTCATCACACAGTCTGTCTAAATCTGTCTTATCCTCCTCTGCACCCTCTCCCTGTCGCTGAAACCCTCTAATGCAGGCAGCATTCTGGTAAATCTCCACCAACATCTTCCTGTAAAAACAGAGAAACATGGACTATAGGTGCAGGAAGAGGCCATTTGGCCCTTCGATCCAGCACCGCCATTCACTGTGAGCATGGCTGATCATCCACAATCAGTAACCCGTTCCTGCCTTCTCCCCATATCCCTTGACTTCTCTATCTTTAAGAGCTCTATCCAACTCTCTCTTGGAAACATCCAGAGAATTGGCCTCCACTGCCTTCTGAGGTAGAGAATTCCACAGATTTACAACTCTCTGGGTGAAAAAGGTTTTCCTCATCTCCGTTCTAAATAGCCTACCCCTTATTCTTAAACTGTGTGGACACTGGTTCGGGATTCCTCCAACATCGGGAACATGTTTCCTGCATCTAGTTTGTGTCCAATCCCATAATGATCTTATATGTTTCAATAAGATGCCCTGTCATCCTTCTAAATTCCAGTGTATTCAAGCCCAGGTGCTCCATTCGTTCAACATATGACAGTCTCGCCATCCCAGGAATTAACCTGGTGAACGTTCGCTGCACTCCCTCAATAGCAAGAATGTCCTTCCTCAAAATTGGAGACCAAAACTGCGCACAATACTTCAGGTGTGGTCTCACTAGGGCCCTGTACAACTGCAGAAGGACCTCTTTGCTCTTATAGTCGTGCGAGAACAATGGACTGAAGGAGTTGTCAGCTGGAACATGAAGTCCATGGCAGTAAATTCTATAGCGGTGGTAAATGAATGATATAACCTTACCTCTGTAGTACGGGTAGTAGTTATAGCGATAACCATGACCTGTGGAAGAAACAGGCTGGTGTTAGTGTGGCAATCTTGGTGTCATTTAGAGCATTGTGTGCAATTTAGAGTATTATGTTCCGTTCTGGGCACAGTGTTATAGGAAAGACGTTCTCAAGCTGGAAATGGTACAGAGAAGATTTACGAGGATGTTGCCAGGACTAGAGGGTGTGAGCTACAGTGAGAGGTTGAATAGGCTGGGACTCTATTAGAAACATAGAAAATAGGTGCAGGAGGAGGCCATTCGGCCCTTCGAGCCCGCACCGCCATTCATTGCGAACATGGCTGATCGTCCCCAATCAATAACCCGTGCCTGCCTTCTCCCCATATCCCTTGACTCCACTAGCCCCTAGAGGTATATCTAACTCTCTCTTAAATCCATCCAGTGATTTGGCCTCCACTGCCGTCTGTGGCAGGGAATTCCTCAAATTCACAACTCTCTGGGTGAAAAAGTGATTTCTTACCTCAGTCTTAAATGCCCTCCCCATTATTCTAAGACTGTGGCCCCCTGGTTCTGGGCTCTCCCAACATTGGGAACATTTTTCCTGCATCTAGCATGTCCATTCCTTTTATAATTTTATATGTTTCTATAAGATCCCCCCACATCCTTCTAAACTCCAGTGAATACCAGCCTAGTCTTTTCAATCTTTCCTCATATGACAGACCCGCATGACCAGGGGTCAATCTCGTGAAGCTACGCTGCAATGCCTCAATCACAAGGATGTCCTTCCTCAAATTAGGAGACCAAAACTGCCCGCAATATTGCAGATGTGGTCTTACCAGAGCCCCATACAACTGCAGACTCTATTCCGTGGAACGCCGGAGGATGAGGGGTGATCTTGTAGAGATGTATAAAATCATGAGAGGTATAGATCGGCTAGATGCACAGAGTCTCTTGCCCAGAGTAGGGGAATCGAAGACCAGAGGATATAGGTTTAAGGTGAAGGGGGAAATATTTAGGCGAAACCTTTTCACACAGAGGGTGGTGGGTGTATGGAACAAGCTGCCAGAGTAGGTAGTTGAGGCTGGGACTGTCCCAATGTTTAAGAAACAGTTAGACAGGTACATGGATAGGACAGGTTTGGAGGTATAGGGATAAAACGCAGGCAGGTGGGACTGGTGTAGCTGGGACATGTTGGCCGGTGTGGGCAAGTTGGGCTGAAGGGCCTGTTTCCATACTATCACTCTATGACTATGACTCATGTGCAAACATCTTCGTTTATAGCAGAGTCATTTCTAGATCCCATCAACAAGTGGCCCAGTTGAGACATGGGAGACAGCAGATGCTGGAATCCTGAGGAAATAACTAACCGCTGGAGGAACTGAAATGGGGAACTAAAGGAAATATGTTCTGGCGAACTCTGTGCGGTATTGCAAGTCTTGTATCCAAAAGATCCTAGTTTCTCCACGATATCAGGATAAGATTTGTTTGTCTTCTATGAAAACACCATGGAATTGTTTCATTGAAGGTAGTTAAAATCTCACCATGTCCATGGCCACCGTATCCTGCAAGAAAGAAATGGGATGTACAGGAGTCAGCGGTAGCGGGGAGAAGGCAGGAGAATGGGGTTAGGAGGGAGAGTTAGGTCAGCCATGATTGAATGGCGGAGTAGAGGATGGGCCGAATGGCCTAATGACCTTTCACTTATGACCTTATGATCTTATGACGTGGAGAGACAGAGAGACAATAAATCATACGTCCATGGACATTCATCACACAGTCTGTCTAAATCTCTCTTATCCTCCTCTGCACCCTCTCCCGGTCGCTGAAACCCTCTAATGCAGGCAGCATTCTGGTAAATCTCCACCAACATCTCCCTGTAAAAACAGAGAAACATGGACTATAGGTGCAGGAAGAGGCCATTTGGCCCTTCGAGCCAGCACCGCCATTCACTGTGAGCATGGCTGATCATCCACAATCAGTAACCCGTTCCTGCCTTCTCCCCATATCCCTCGACTTAGCTATCTTTAAGAGCTCTGTCGAAGTCTCTCTTAGAAACATCCAGTGAATTGGCCTCCACTGCCTTCTGAGGCAGAAAATTCCACAGATTCACAACTCTCTGGGTGAAAAAGGTTTTCCTCATCTCCGTTCTAAATGGCCTACCCCTTATTCTTAAACTGTGGCCCCTGGTTCTGGACTCCCCCAACATCGGGAACATGTTTCCTGCCTCTAGCGTGTTCAATCCCTTAATAATCTTTTATGTTTCAATAAGATCTCCTCTCATCCTTCTAAATTCCTGTGAATACAAGCCCAGTCGCTCCATTCTTTCAACATAATTAATCTCGTGAACCTACGCTGCACTCCCTCAAAATTAAGAATGTCCTTCCTAAAATTTGGAGACCAAAACTGCACACAATACTCCAGGTGTGATCTCATTAGGACAACTGCAGAAATACCTCTTTGCTCCTATACTCAACTCCTCTTGTTATGAAGGCCAACATGCCATTAGCTTTCTTCACTGCCTGTTGTATGTGCATGCTTACTTTCAGTGACTGATGTACAAGGACCCCCAGATCTCGTTGCACTTCCCCTTTTTCCAACCTGACACCATTCAGATAATAATCTGCCTACCTGTTCTTGCCACCAAACCTGATAACCTCACATTTATCCACATTATACTGCATCTGCCACGCATGAACTGCACCTGTCCAAGATACTGCAGCCTCATAGCATCCTCCTCACAGTTCACACTGCCACCCAGCTTTGTATCATCTGCAAATTTGCTAATGTTACTCTTAATCCCTTCATCTAAATCATTAATGTATATTGTAAATAGCTGCAGTTCTAGCACCGGGCATTGCGGTAACCCCACTAGTCACTGCCTGCCATTCTGAAAGGGACCCGTTAATCCCTATTCTTTGTTTCCTGTCTGCCAACCAATTTTCTATCCATGTCAGTGAGGTTGCTCATTGCACACCTATCTGGAATGGTCTGAGAACGTTGTTAAAATCTTACCTCCAATATAGCTACCGTGTCCTGCAAGATAGAAATGGGATGTGGAGAGACAGACAATAATTTATACGTCGAATGACATTGAGTACACAGTGTGTGAGTGGCTATTCCAATTATTCCACCTCCCAGCACAGCAAGAGAAGGATTTGTTGTGGTATTTTTTTTTAATGGGTCGACTGGTTTAATATTCACTGGAATTTAGAAGGATGAGAGGAGATCTTTTTGGAACATGCACAATTCTTAAGGGATTGGACAGGCTAGATGCAGGAAAAATGTTCCCCATGTTGGGGGAGTCCAGAACCAGGGGCCACACACAGTGTAAGAATAAGGAGTCGGCCATTTAGGACTGAGATGAGGAAAAACATTTTCACCCAGAGAGTTGTGAATCTGTGGAATTCTCTGCCTCAGAAGGCAGTGGAGGCCGATTCACTGGATGTATTCAAGAGAGAGTTAGATTTAGCTCTTAGGGCTAACGGAATCAAGGGATAGGGGGAGAAAGCAGGAATAGGGTACTGATTCTGGATGATCAGCCATGATCATATTGAATGGTGCTGGCTTGAAGGGCCGAATGGCCTACTCATGCAGCTCTTTTCTATGTTTCTAAGGATGCGTCAGTTGAAGGGTGGAACAGGGGGTTAGGTCCCTACACCATTGGGGGGGTGTCTGGGGAATGTGGGAGGTTTACAATGGGACCAGTTCAGAAGAATGAGGGGGGGATCTCTTGGAAACTTACCGATTAGTGAAAGGCTTGGATAGAGTGGATGTGGAGAGGATGTTTCCATGAGTGGGAGTGTCACGGACCAGAGGTCACAGCCTCAGAATTAAACGACGTTCTTTTTAGGAGATAATTCCTGGGATGGCAGGACTTTCATATGAAGAAAGACTGAATAGACTCGGCTTGTACACGCTAGAATTTAGAAGATTGAGGGGGGATCTTATAGAAACGTACAACATTCTTAAGGGATTGGACAGGCTAGATGCAGGAAGATTATTCCCGATGGTGGGGAAGTCCAGAACTAGGTGGTCACAGTTTAAGGATAAGAGGGAAGTCTTTTAGGACCGAGATGAGAAAATCATTTTTTCACAGAGAGTGGTGAATCTGTGGAATTCTCTGCCAAAGAAGGTAGTTGAGGCCAGTTCATTGGCTATATTTAAGAGGGAGTTAGATGTGGTCCTTGTGGCTAAAGGGATCAGGGGGTATGGAGAGAAGGCAGGGATGGGATACTGAGTTGGATGATTAGCCGTGATCATATTGAATGGCGGTGCAGGCTCGAAGGGCCGAATGGCCTACTCCTGCACATATTTTCTATGCTTCTATGTTTCTATAAGAAGGTATTGATTTAGAGGGTGGAACTATTTGCCACAGACGGCTGTGAAGGCCAAGTCAGTGGATATTTTTATGACCGTATGATCTTATGACGTGGAGAGACAGAGAGACAATAAATCATACGTCCATGGACATTCATCACACAGTCTGTCTAAATCTGTCTTATCCTCCTCTGCACCCTCTCCCTGTCGCTGAAACCCTCTAATGCAGGCAGCATTCTGGTAAATCTCCACCAATATCTCCCTGTAAAAACAGAGAAACATGGACTATAGGTGCAGGAAGAGGCCATTTGGCCCTTCGATCCAGCACCGCCATTCACTGTGAGCATGGCTGATCATCCACAATCAGTAACCCGTTCCTGCCTTCTCCCCATATCCCTTGACTTCTCTATCTTTAAGAGCTCTATCCAACTCTCTCTTGGAAACATCCAGAGAATTGGCCTCCACTGCCTTCTGAGGTAGAGAATTCCACAGATTTACAACTCTCTGGGTGAAAAGGGTTTTCCTCATCTCCGTTCTAAATAGCCTACCCCTTATTCTTAAAGTGTGTGGACACTGGTTCGGGATTCCTCCAACATCGGGAACATGTTTCCTGCATCTAGTGTGTCCAATCCCATAATGATCTTATACGTTTCAATAAGATCCCCTGTCATCCTTCTAAATTCCAGTGTATTCAAGCCCAGCTGCTCCATTCGTTCAACATATGACAGTCTCGCCATCCCAGGAATTAACCTGGTGAACCTTCGCTGCACTCCCTCAATAGCAAGAATGTCCTTCCTCAAAATTGGAGACCAAAACTGCGCACAATACTCCAGGTGTGGTCTCACTAGGGCCCTGTACAACTGCAGAAGGACCTCTTTGCTCCTATACTCGTGCGTGAACAATGGACTGAAGGAGTTGTCAGCTGGAACATGAAGTCCATAGCAGTAAATTCTATAGCGGTGGTAAATGAATGATATAACCTTACCTCTGTAGTACGGGTAGTAGTTATAGCGATCACCATGACCTGTGGAAGAAACAGGCTGGTGTTAGTGTGGCAATCTTGGTGTCACTTAGAGCATTGTGTGCAATTTAGAGTATTATGTTCCGTTCTGGTCACAGTGTTATAGGAAAGACGTTCTCAAGCTGGAAAAGGTACAGAGAAGATTTACGAGGATGTTGCCAGGACTAGAGGGCGTGAGCTACAGTGAGAGGTTGAATAGGCTGGGAATCTATTAGAAACATAGAAAATAGGTGCAGTGGGAGGCCATTCGGCCCTTCGAGCCAGCACCGCCATTCATTGCGTTCATGGCTGATCGTCCCCAATCAATAACCCGTGCCTGCCTTCTCCCCATATCCCTTAATTCCACTAGCCCCAAGAGGTCTATCTAACTCTCTCTTAAATCCATCCAGTGATTTGGCCTCCACTGCCTTCTGTGGCAGGGAATTTCACAAATTCACAACTCTCTGGGTGAAAACGTTTTTTCTCACCTCAGTCTTAAATGGCCTCCCCTTTATTCTAAGACTCTGGCCCCTGATTCTGGACTCGCCGAACATTGGGAACATTTTTCCTGCATCTAGCTTGTCCAGTCCTTTTATAATTTTATATGTTTCTATAAAATACCCCCTCTTCGTTCTAAACTCCAGTGAATACAAGCCTAGACTTTTCAATCTTTCCTCATATGACAGTCCCGCCATCCCAGGGATCAATCTCGTGAACCTACGCTGCACTGCCTCGATCACAAGGATGTCCTTCCTCAAATTAGGAGACCAAAACTGTACGCAATACTCCAGGTGTGGTCTTACCAGAGCCCTATACAACTGCAGACTCTATTCCGTGGAGCGTAGGAGGATGAGGGGTGATATTGTAGAGATGTATAAAATCATGAGAGGTGTAGATCGGGTAGAAGCACAGAGTCTCTTGCCCAGAGTAGGGGAATCGGGGACCAGAGGACATAGGTTTAAGGTGAAAGGGGAAAGATGTAGGGGAAACCTTTTCTCACAGAGTGTGGTGGGTGTATGGAACAAGCTGCCAGAGGAGGTAGTTAGGCTGGGACTGTCCCAACGTTTAAGAAACAGTTGGACAGGTACATGGATAGGACAAGTTTGGAGGTATAGGGATAAAACGCAGGCAGGTGGGACTGGTGTAGCTGGGACATGTTGGCCGGTGTGGGCAAGTTGGGCTGAAGGGCCTGTTTCCATACTATCACTCTATGACTATGACTCATGTGCAAACATCTACGTTTATAGCAGAGTCATTTCTGGATCCCATCAACAAGTGGCCCAGTGGAGACATGGGAGACAGCAGATGCTGGAATCCTGAGGAAAATAACTAACCGCTGCAGGAAGTGAAATGGGGAACTAAAGGAAATATGTTCTGGAGAACTCTGTGCTGTATTGCAAGTCTTGTATCCAGTAGATCCTAGTTTCTCCACGATATCAGGATAGGATTTGTTTGTCTTCAATGAATACACCATGGAATTGTTTCATTGAAGGTAGTTAAAATCTCACCATGTCCATGGCCACCGTCTCCTGCAAGAAAGAAATGGGATGTACAGGAGTCAGCGGTAGCGGGGAGAAGGCAGGAGAATGGGGTGAGGAGGGAGAGATAGGTCAGCCATGATTGAATGGCGGAGTAGAGGTTGGGCCGAATGGCCTAATGACCTTTCACTTATGACCGTATGATCTTATGACGTAGAGAGACAGAGAGACAATAAATCACACGTCCATGGACATTCATCCCACAGTCTGTCTAAATCTCTCTTATCCTCCTCTGCACCCTCTCCCTGTCGCTGAAACCCTCTAATGCAGGCAGCATTCTGGTAAATCTCCACCAACATATCCCTGTAAAAACAGAGAAACATGGACTATAGGTGCAGGAAGGGGCCATTTGGCCCTTCGATCCAGCACCGCCATTCACTGTGAGCATGGCTGATCATCCACAATCAGTAACCCGTTCCTGCCTACTCCCCATATCCCTTGACTTCTCTATCTTTAAGAGCTCTATCCAACTCTCTCTTGGAAACATCCAGAGAATTGGCCTCCACTGCCTTCTGAGGTAGAGAATTCCACAGATTTACAACTCTCTGGGTGAAAAAGGTTTTCCTCATCTCCGTTCTAAATAGCCTACCCCTTATTCTTAAACTGTGTGGACACTGGTTCGGGATTCCTCCAACATCGGGAACATGTTTCCTGCATCCAGCGTGTCCAATCCCAGAATGATCTTATATGTTTCAATAAGATCCCCTGTCATCCTTCTAAATTCCAGTGTATTCAAGCCCAGCTGCTCCATTCGTTCAACATATGACAGTCTCGCCATCCCAGGAATTAACCTGGTGAACCTTCGCTGCACTCCCTCAATAGCAAGAATATCCTTCCTCAAAATTGGAGACCAAAACTGCACACAATACTCCAGGTGTGGTCTCACTAGGGCCCTGTACAACTGCAGAAGGACCTCTTTGCTCCTATACTCGTGCGTGAACAATGGACTGAAGGAGTTGTCAGCTGGAACATGAAGTCCATGGCAGTAAATTCTATAGCGGTGGTAAATGAATGATAGAACCTTACCACGGTAGTACGGGTAGTAGTTATAGCGATAACCATGACCTGTGGAAGAAACAGGTTGGTGTTTAGTGTGGCAATCTTGGTGTCATTTAGAGCATTGTGTGCAATTTAGAGTATTATGTTCCGTTCTGGGCACAGTGTTATAGGAAAGACGTTCTCAAGCTGGAAATGGTACAGAGAAGATTTACGAGGATGTTGCCAAGACAAGAGTGTGTGAGCTACAGTGAGAGGTTGAATAGGCTGGGACTCTATTAGAAACATAGATAATAGGTGCAGTGGGAGGCCATTCGGCCCTTCGAGCCAGCACCGCCATTCATTGCGTTCATGCCTGATCGTCCTCAATCAATAACCCGTGCCTGCCTTCTCCCCATATCCCTTGATTCCACTAGCCCCTAGAGGTCTATCTAACTCTCTCTTAAATCCATCCAGTGATTTGGCCTCCACTGCCTTCTGTGGCAGGGAATTTCACAAATTCACAACTCTCTGGGTGAAAACGTTTTTTCTCACCTCAGTCTTAAATGGCCTCCCCTTTATTCTAAGACTCTGGCCCCTGATTCTGGACTCGCCGAACATTGGGAACATTTTTCCTGCATCTAGCTTGTCCAGTCCTTTTATAATTTTATATGTTTCTATAAAATCCCCCCTCTTCGTTCTAAACTCCAGTGAATAGAAGCCTACTATTTTCAATCTTTCCTCATATGACAGTCCCGCCATCACAGGCATCAATCTCGTGAACCTACGTTGCACTGCCTCGATCACAAGCATGCCTTTCCTCTAATTAGGAGACCAAAACTGCCCGCAATACTCCAGATGTGGTCTCACTAGGGCCCTGTACAACTGCAGAAGGACCGCTTTGCTACTATGCTCGAGCGTGAACAATGGAGCGTGTTGTCAGCTGGAACATGAAGTCCATGGCAGTAAATTCTGTAGCGGTGGTAAATGAATGATAGAACCTTACCACTGTAGTACGGGTAGTAGCTATAGCGATAACCATGACCTGTGGAAGAAACAGACTGGTGTTAGTGTGGCAATCTTGGTGTCATTTAGAGCATTGTGTGTTCAGTTCTGGGCACCGTGTTATAGGAAAGACGTTGTCAAGCTGGAAATGGTACAGAGAAGATTTACGAGGATGTTGCCAGAACAAGAGTGTGTGAGCTACAGTGAGAGGTTGAATAGGCTGGGACTCTATTAGACTCTGTGCTGTATTGCAAGTCTTGTATCCAGTAGATCCTAGTTTCTCCACGATATCAGGATAGGATTTGTTTGTCTTCTATGAAAACACCATGGAATTGTTTCATTGAAGGTAGTTAAAATCTCACCATGTCCATGGCCACCGTATCCTGCAAGAAAAAAATGGGATGTACAGGAGTCAGCGGTAGTGGGGAGAAGGCAGGAGAATGGGGTTAGGAGGGAGAGAAATGATTGAATGGCGGAGTAGACGGTGGGCCGAATGGCCTAATGCCCTTTCATTATGACCTTATGATCTCATGACGTGGAGAGACAGAGAGACAATAAATCATACGTCCATGGACATTCATCACACAGTCTGTCTAAATCTCTCTTATCCTCCTCTGCACCCTCTCCCTGTAGCTGAAACCCTCTAATGCAGGCAGCATTCTGGTAAATCTCCACTTCAACCTCTCCCTGTAAAAACATAGAAACATGGATAATAGGTGCCGGGGAGGCTATTTGGCCCTTAGAGCCAGCACCGGCATTCACTGTGATCATGGATGATCATCTACAATCAGTTGCCCATTCCTGCCTTCTCCCCATATCCTTTGACTCCGCTATCTTTAAGAGCTCTATCCAACTCACTCTTGGAAACAGCCAGAGAAGTGGCCTCCACTGCCTTCTGAGGCAGATAATTCCTCAGATTCACAACTCTCTGGGTGAAAAAGGTTTTCCTCATCTCCGTTCTAAATGGCTTAGCCCTTATTCTTAAACTGTGTGGCCCCTGGTTCTGGACTCCCCCAACATCGGGAACATGTTTCCTTCCTCTGGCGTGTCTAATCCCTTAATAATCTTATGTGTTTCAATAAGATTCCCTCTCATCCTTCTAAATTCCAGTGAATACAAGTCCAGTATCTCCATTCTTTCAACATATTACAGTCCCGCCATCCCTGGAATTAATCTCGTGAACCTACGCTGCACTCCCTCAAAAGCAAGAATGTCCTTCCTCAAATTTGGAGACCAAAACTGCGCACAATACTCCAGGTGTGATCTCACTGGGGCCCTGTACAACTGCAGAAAGACCTCTTTGATCCTGCACTCCTCTTCTTGTGAAGGCCAATATGCCATTAGCTTTCTTCACTGCCTGCTGTACCTGCATGGTTACTTTCAGTGACTGATGAACAAGGACCCCCAGATCTCGTTGTACGGTCCTTTTTCCTAACTTGACACCATTCTGATAATAATCTGCCTACCTGTTCTTGCCACCAAAGCGGATAACCTCACATTTATCCACATTATACTGCATCTGCCACGCATAAACTGCACCTGCCCAAGATACTGCAGCCTCATAGCATCCTCCTCACAGTTCACACTGCCACCCAGCTTTGTATCATCTGCAAATTTGCTAATGTTACTCTTAATCCCTTCATCTAAATCATTAATGTATATTGTAAATAGCTGCGGTTCCAGCACCGGGCCTTGCGGTACCCAACTAGTCACTGCCTGCCATTCTGAAAGGGACCCGTTAATCCCTGCTCTTTGTTTCCTGTCTGCCAACCAATTTTCTATCCATGTCAGTGAGGTTGCTCTTTGCACACCTGTCCGGGATGGTCTGAGAACGTTGTTAAAATCTTACCTCCTATATAGCTACCGTGTGCTGCAAGATAGAAATGGGATGTGGAGAGACAAACAATAAGTTATACGTCCAATGACATTCAGTACACAGTGTGTGCGAGTGGCTATTACAATTATTCCTCCTCCCAGTACAGCAACAGAAGGATTTGTTGTGGTTTATTTTTTAATGGGTCGACTGGTTATATATTCACTGGAATTTAGTAGGATGAGAGTAGATCTTTTTGGACCATGCACAATTCTTAACGGATTGGACAGGCTAGATGCAGGAAAAATGTTCCCCATGTTGGGGGAGTCCGGAACCAGTGGTCGCACAGTTTAAGAATAAGGGGTCGGCCATTTAGGACTGAGATGAGGAAAAACATTTTCACCCAGAGAGTTGTGAATCTGTGGAATTCTCTGCCACGGAAGGTAGTGGAGCCCAATTCACTGGATATATTCAAGAGAGAGTTAGATTTAGCTCTTAGGGCTAAAGGAATCAAGGGATATGGGGAGAAAGCAGGAACGGGGTACTGATTCTGGATGATCAGCCATGATCATATTGAATGGCGGTGCTGGCTCGAAGGGCCGAATGGTGCACTCCTGTAGCTCTTTTCTATGTTTCTAAGGATGGGTCAGTTGAAGGGTGGAACAGGGGGTTAGGTCGCTACATCATTGGGGGGGTGTCTGGGGACTGTGGGAGGTTTACAATGGGACCAGTTCAGAAGAATGAGCGGGGATCTCTTTGAAACTTACCGAACAGTGAAAGGCTTGGATAGAGTGAATGTGGAGAGGATGTTTCCATGAGTGGGAGAGCCTCGGACCAGAGGTCAAAGCCTCAGAATTAAAGGGTGTTATTTTAAGGAGATGAGAAGGAATTTCTTTAGTCAGAGGGTGGTGAATCTGTGGGATTCTTTGCCACCGAAGGTTGTGGAGGCCAAGTCAGTGGTTATATTTAAGGCAGAGCTAGATAGATTCTTGACTAGCACGGGTGTCAGGGGTTATGGAGAGAAGGCAGGAGAATGGGGTTAGGAGGGAGAGATAGATCAGCCATAATTGAATGGCAGCGTAGACTTGATGGGCCGAATGGCTTGGTTCTGCTCCTATCACTTATGATGGTATGAACCAAAATTGTCCTCCGGCGATGAATAAAGTTTTATTGTTTCGTGTGCGTATCCTATGAACACTGTCCGCCCCTCCACTTGTCCCTGTATCATTCACAAATGTGGCCACAATACCATCAATCCCACATTCAATCTCTTACCTTGCCAGAGATGCGATTGTTTTCCGGGTCGTATCTCCGGTCGTTCTGCGGCCTAACATCATGGAGCTGGAGGCCTCGCTCGGGACTGACTTTGAGCCCCACCGCGGGGACGTGGACTTACCATTGGAGCCTGCAATCCCTTGCCGGGGATCGACGCTCCAACCGCGGCCTGCGGATTTCACCATCAAGGAGTTCGCAGTCTCGGGTAGAGACCAACGTCGGGAAGCTCCGAACGACGCACAAGGTTTCGACCAGTCCGATCGCCCGGCGCAGGGGAGCTGAGATTCCCCCCCGATGCAGGAGCTTGATCGAGCTTGAGGGCCCAAACGCCGCCGGCTACGGGAGCCAAGATCGTCCCGTCAACGGAAGGCTCGAGGCCCCCGACCGTGGGAGAACAAAGAAGGGAAGAGATTGGACTTTTTTTCGCATTCCATCACAGTGAGGAATGTGGAGGAGTCAATGTGGTGGATGTTTATGTTAAAATATATTTTGTGTGTCTTGTTGCTTATTATTGGGGTGACGGTATGGCAAAGGAAATTCCTCGTATGTTGCAAAACATACTTGGCTAATAAAGTACGATGATGATTATGATCCGCTTGTCCACAACAGTGTGTACAGCAGAGGTGTTTGTCACATTATGTCCGTGGTCCAGTGGGGGAAGGAGCAGTCTTGGACCTTATCTTGATGATGGGGGAGGGTGAGGAGGGGGGTGAATGAGAGTGGGGTGAAGAACAACTCTGAATCATGTGTGTACCTTTGCCTGTTCCATATCCGTCATCTGTGGAGAAAATGGACTGGTTTTAATGTTGACTTCAGGGAACCAACGGCACTGAGCACATGCAAGTCCTGCTTTGCTCAGTTAATCAGAGAATCATAGAAAATAGGTGCAGGAGTCTCCCATTCTGCCCTTCGAGCCAGCACCGCCATTCACTGTGAACATGGCTGATCATCCCCAATCAGTGCCATGTTCCTGCCTTCTCCCCATATCCCTTGACTCCGCTATCTTTAAAAGCTCTATCAAACCCTCTCTTGAAAACATCCAGTGAATTGGCCTCCACTCCCTTCTATTGCAGAGAATTCCACAGATTCACAACTCTCTGGGTGAAAAGTTTTTCCTCATCTCAGTCCTAAATGGCCTACCCCTTATTCTTAAACGGTGTGACCCCTGCTTCTGGACTCTCCCAACATCGGGAACATTTACTTCTACAACTACCCTGTCCAATCCTAAGGATTTTTGATGTTTCCCTAAGATCCCCTCTCATCCTTCTAAATTCCAACAAATACGAGCCCAGTCGACCCATTCGTTCATCATATCACAGTCCCGCCATCCCGGGATTTAACCTGGTGAACCAACGCTGCATTCCCTCAATAGCAAGAATGTCCTTTCTCAAATTAGGAGACCAAAACTGCACACAATACTCCAGGTGTGGTCTCACTAGGGCCCTGTACAACTGCAGTAGGACCTCCTTCCTCCTAAACTCAAATCCGCTCACAATGAAACATAGAAACATAGAAACATAGACAATAGGTGCAGGAGTAGGCCATTCGGCCCATGGAGCCTGCACCGCCATTCAATATGATAATGGCTGATCATCCAACTCAGTATCCTGTACCTGCTTTCTCTCCATACCCCCTGATCCCTTTAGCCACAAGGGCCACATCTAACTCCCTCTTAAATACAGCTAATGAACTGGCCTCAACTACCTTCTGTGGCAGAGAATTCCAGAGATTCACCACTCTCTGTGAAAAAAATGTTTTTCTCATCTCAGTCCTAAACGATTTCCCCTTTATCCTTAAACTGTGACCCCTTGTTCTGGACTTCCCCAACATCGGGAACAATCTTCCTGCATCTAGACTGTCGAACCCCTTAAGAATTTTGAAAGTTTCTATACGATCCCCCCTCAATCTTCTAAATTCTAGCGAGTACAAGCCGAGTCTATCCAGTCTTTCTTCATATGAAAGTCCTGACATCCCAGGAATCAGTGAAGGCTTTCTTCACTGCCTGCTGACAATGGTCGGCGCACAGATTGCTTGGGCCCAACTTTCACACAGGGGGTTGAAGGAGCGTGGCCACTTATTGCCTGACCCTGGACTGGGAGGCAGGACTTGCCACTGATTGAGTGTGCATACACTGGAGACAACAGATACTGCAGACAGATGCTGCAATCATCAACAAAGAGCAATCTGCCGGAGAAACTGAAATGGGCAAGTGGGGGAACATTTCAAAATCCAGTGGCGACCGGAAAAACGCCACGATTCTTTGGGCGACTGAGGAGACGACTCACCACCATGCAGGGGACACCCCGGCAACCATGTGGCGACTGCCTTGTCGCCTGTAGTCGCCTAAAAAATCGCCTAAATGAGACAGACCCATTAGAGCTATATCTAACTCTCTCTTAAATACATCAACTTGCTAGTTGCTAGTTGTGCAAGGTTGATAGTTGCACATCTGTCTGGAATGTTCTGAGAAAGTAGTTAAAATCTTACCATCTCCGTAGCCGTGCTTGTGATCTACAAGAAAGAAATGGGATGTTGGGAGACGGACAGACAATAATACATCCAATGACAGTTGCGTTTAGGAGCAAAGAGGTCCTTCTGCAGTTGTACAGGGCCCCAGTGTCAAGTCAAGTCAAGAGAGTTTATTGTCGTGTGTCCCATATAGGACAATGAAATTCTTGCTTTGCTTCAACACAACAGAATATAGTTGGCAGTGACCACACCTGGAGTATTGTGTGTAGTTTTGGTCTCCAAATCCGAGGAAGGATATTCTTGCTATTGAGGGAATGCAGCGTAGGTTCACCAGGTTAATTCCTATGGATGGCGGGACAGTCTTGTGTTGAAAGAATAGAGCGACTGGGCTTGTATTCACTGGAATTAAGAAGGATGAGAAGGCATCTTATTGAAACATAAAAGATTATTAAGGGATTGGACAAACGAGAGGCAGGAAACATGTTCCCGATGTTGGGGGAGTCCTGAACCAGGGGCCACACCGTTTAAGAATAAGGGGTTGGCCATTTAGAACGGAGATGAGGAAAAGCTTTTTCACCAAAGAGTTGTGAATCTGTGGAATTCTCCGCCTCAGAAGACAGTGGAGGCCAATTCTCTGGATGCTTTCAAGAGAGAGTTAGATCGAGCTTTTAAAGATAGCGGAGTCGAGGGATATGGGGAGAAGGCAGGAACGGGATACTGAATGTAGATGATCAGCTATGATCACAGTGAATGGCAGTGCTGGCTCGAAGGGCCAAATGGCCTACTCCTGCACCTATTGTCTATTGTCATCACAGAGGGTGTGAGTGGCTGTTTCAATGATTCCTCCTCCAAGTGCAGGAACTGAGGGTGATGGTGGAAGGTTGCTTGTCGACTGGAGGCCTGTGGCTAGTGGTGTACCTCAGGGTTTAGTGCTGGACACATTGCTGTTTGTCATCTACATCAATGACTTGGATGAGAATGTACATGGCATGATTAGTAAGTACACAGTTCACAAAAGTAGGTGGTATTGAATCGAATTGGATCGAATAAATGTTACAAGCCAAGAATGTACGAGGAATTTGCTCCTAAACTCATGTCCGCTCACAATGAAGGCTTTCTTCAATGCCTGCTCACAATGGTCTGTGCACATATTGCTTGGGCCCACCTTTCACACAGGGGGATGATGGAACGTGGCCACTTGTTGCCTGAACCTGGACTAGGAGGCAGGACTTGCCACTGAGTGAGTGTGGATACACTGGAGACAATAGATACTGCAGACAGACGCTGCAATCATCAGCAAAGATCAATTTGCTGGGGCAACTGAAATGGGCAAGTGGGGGAACTAGCTTCTGGAGAACAGCATGGTGCAAAGTAGGTCTTCTTTCCTTCTGCTCCCAATTCCAGTCGATCCGGATGGAGAGATAGATCGTACAATTGTAAACTCCGTAGAATGGGCGGCACGGTGGCGCAGCGGTAGAGTTGCTGCCTCACAGCGCCAGAGATCCGGGTTCAATCCTGATCATGGCTGATCATCCAAAATCAGTACATAGAACATAGAAACATAGAAAATAGGTGCAGGAGTAGGCCATTCGTCCCTTCGAGCCTGCACCGCCATTCAATATGATCATGGCTGATCATGCAACTCAGTATCCTGTAGCTGCCTTCTCTCCATACCCCCTGATCCCTTTAGCCACAAGGGCCACATCTAACTCCCTCTTACTTATAGCCAATGAACTGGCCTCAACTACCTTCTGTGGCAGAGAATTCCACAGATTCACCACTCTCTGTGTGAAAAATGCTTTTCTCATCTCGGTCCTAAAAGACTTCCCCCTTATCCTTAAACTGTGAACCCTTGTTCTGGACTTCCCCAACATCGGGAACAATCTTCCTGAATCTAGCCTGTCCAACCCGTTAAGAATTTTGTAAGTTTCTATAAGATCCCCCCTCAATCTTCAAAATTCTAGCGAGTACAAGCCGAGTCTATCCAGTCTTTCTTCATATGAAAGTCCGGACATCCCAGGAATCAGTCTGGTGAACCTTCTCTGTACTCCCTCTGTACTCCCTACCACGCTCCTGCTTTTTCCCCCATATCCCTTGATTCTGTTAGCGCTAATGGGCCTTAGGTAATTTTTTCGGAAACTGCCGGCAGCTGTCATAGTCGTAGCAGGTTCACCGATAAACCGGCGACTGAACCCCCCCTCCTACGACAATGTCTTCGACAATGTCTACGGCAATGTCTACAACAACCTACCACCTAGTCGACTTCAAGCTACGGCCAGCTACCGACAACCGCTGACCCATTAGGACGTCAAGCTACGACCACACCTACAACAACCTACGTCCACCCGCGACAAGCTACGACCATGTGAGACAATTCAGTCGCCGGTTCCTGTCGCCGGTTGACGTAGGATGACGTAGGTAGTCGCCAGTGGAATTCACCGAAGTCAGCACCGGCACCAACCTACGTCATCCCGGCGACAACCGACATCATCCTGGCCACAACCTCCGATAGAACCTACGGCAGGAGAAGACAAGTTACGATCATTGGCTTCAAGCCCACGGTCGCCGACTGTCACCGATAAGTTTTGAACATTTCAAAATCCAGTGGCGGCCAGAAAAACGCTACGATTCTTTGGACGACTGGGGAGACGACTCACCACCATGCAGGCGACACCCCGGCGACCATGTTGCGACAGCCTTGTCACCTGTAATCGCCTAAAAAATCGCCTGAATGGGACAGGCCCATTAGAGCTATATCTAATTCTCTCTTAAGTACATCAACTTGCTAGTTGCTAGTTGTGCAAAGTTGATAGTTGCACAACTGTCTGGAATGGTCTGAGAAAGTAGTAAAATCTTACCATCTCCATAGCCGTGCTTGTGATCTACAAGAAATAAATGGGATGTTGAGATACGGACAGACAATAATACATCCAATGACAGTTGCGTTTAGGAGCAAAGAGGTCCTTCTGCAGTTGTACAGGGCCCCAGTGACAAGTCAAGTAAAGTCAAGAGAGTTTATTGTCATGTGTCCCAGATAGGACAATGAAATTCTTGCTTTGCTTCAGCACAACAGAATATAGTTGGCAGTGACAACACCTGGAGTATTGTGTGTAGTTTTGGTCTCCAAATCCGAGGAAGGACATTCTTGCTATTGAGGAAGCGCAGCGTAGGTTCACCAGGTTAATTCCTATGGATGGCGGACTGTCATATGTTGAAAGAATGGAGCGACTGGGCTTGTATTCACTGGAATTAAGAAGGATGAGAAGGTATCTTATTGAAACATATAAGATTATTAAGGGATTGGACAAACGAGAGGCAGGAAACATGTTCCCGATGTTGGGGGAGTCCTGAACCAGGGGCCACACAGTTTAAGAATAAGGGGTTGGCCATTTAGAACGGAGATGAGGAAAAGCTTTTTCACCAGAGAGTTGTGAATCTGTGGAATTCTCCGCCTCAGAAGACAGTGGAGGCAAATTCTCTGGATGCTTTCAAGAGAGAGTTAAATCGAGCTTTTAAAGATAGCGGATTCGAGGGATGTGGGGAGAAGGCAGGAACGGGGTACTGAATGTAGATGATCAGCTATGATCACAGTGAATGGAAGTGCTGGCTCGAAGGGCCAAAGGGCCTACTCCTGCACCTATTGTTTATTGTCATCACAGAGCGTGTGAGTGGCTGTTTCAATGATTCCTCCTCCAAGTGCAGGAACTGAGGGTGATGGTGGAAGGTTGTTTGTCGACTGGGGGCCTGTGGCTAGTGGCGTACCTCAGGGTTTAGTGCTGGACCCATTGCTGTTTGTCATCTACATCAATGACTTGGATGAGAATGTACATGGCATGATTAGCAAGCACACAGTTGACACAAAAGTAGGTGGTATTGAATCGAATTGGATTGAATAAATGTTACTAGCCAAGAATGTACAAGGAATTTGCTCCTAAACTCAAATCCGCTCACAATGAAGGCTTTCTTCACTGCCTGCTGACAATGGTCAGTGCACAGATTGCTTGGGCCCACCTTTCACACAGGGGGATGAAGGAACGTGGCCACTTGTTGCCTGACCCTGGACTGGGAGGCAGGACTTGCCACTGAGTGAGTGTTGATACACTGGAGACAACCGATACTGCAGACAGATGCTGCAATCATCAGCAAAGAACAATCTGCTGGAGCAACTGAAATGGGCAAGTGGGGGAACCAGCTTCTGGAGAACAGCATGATGCAAAGTATGTCTTCTTTCCTTCAGCTACCAATTCCAGTCGATCCGGATGGAGAGGTAGATCGTACAATTAAAAACACCGTAGAATGGTGCGGCACGGTGGCGGAGCGGTAGAGTTGCTGCCTCACAGCGCCAGAGATCCGGGTTCAATCCTGATCGTGGCTGATCATCCAAAATCAGTACATAGAACATAGAAACATTGAAAATAGGTGCAGGAGTAGGCCATTCGTCCCTTCGAGCCTGCACCGCCATTCAATACGATCAAGGCTGAACATCCAACTCAGTATCCTGTACCTGCCTTCTCTCCATACCCCCTGATCCCTTTAGCCACAAGGGCCACATCTAACTCCCTCTTACTTATAGCCAATGAACTGGCCTCAACTACCTTCTGTGGCAGAGAATTCCACAGATTCACCACTCACTGTGTAATTTTTTTTTTCTCATCTCAGTCCTAAAAGATGTTCCCTTTAACCTTAAACTGTGACCCCTTGTTCTGGACTTCCCCAACATTTGGAACAATCTTCCTGCATCTAGCCTGTCCAACCCCTTAAGAATTTTGTGCATTTCTATAAGATCCCCCCTCAATCTTCTAAATTCTAGCGAGTACAAGCCGAGTCTATCCAGTCTTTCTTCATATGAAAGTCCTGACATCCCAGGAATCAGTCTGGTGAACTTTCTCTCTACTCCCTCTGTACTCCCTACCTCGTTCCTGCTTTTTTCCCCATATACCTTGATTCTGTTAGCGCTAATGGGCCTTAGGCAATTTTTTCGGCGACTGCCGGCAACTGTCATAGTCGGTCACCGACAAACCGGCGACTGGACACCCCCCCTCCTACGACAATGTCTACGACAATATCTACAACAACCTACCACCTAGTCGACGTCAAGCTACGGCCAACTACCGACAATCGCCGACCCATTAGGACGTCAAGCTACGACCACACCTACAACAACCTACGTCCACCCGCGACAAGCTACGGCCAAGTGAGACAATTCAGTCGCCGGTACCTGTCGCCGTTTGTCGTAGGGTGACGTAGGTAGTCGCCGATGGAATTGACCGAAGTCGGTACCGGCGACAACCTACGTCTTCCCGGCGATAACCGACATCATCCCGGCCACAACCTCGGACAGAACGTACGTCAGGAGAAGACAAGCTACGCTCATTGGTGTCAAGCCCACGGCCGCCGACTGTCACCGAAAAGATTTGAACATTTCAAAATCCAGTGGCGGCCAGAAAAACGCTACGATTCTTTGGACGACTGGGGAGACGACTCACCACCATGCAGGCGACACCCCGACGACCATGTTGCGACAGCCTTGTCACCTGTAATCGCCTAAAAATCGCCTGAATGGGACAGGTCCATTAGAGCTATATCTAATTCTCTCTTAAATACATCAACTTGCTAGTTGCTAGTTGTGCAAGGTTGATAGTTGCACAACTGTCTGGAATGGTTTGAGAAAGTAGTAAAATCTTACCATCTCCGTAGCCGTGCTTGTGATCTACAGGAAAGAAATGGGATGTTGAGAGACGGACAGACAATAATACATCCAATTACAGTTGCGTTTAGGAGCAAAGAGGTCCTTCTGCAGATGTACAGGGCCCCAGTGTCAAGTCAAGTCAAGTCAAGAGAGTTTATTGTCATGTGTCCCAGATAGGACAATGAAATTCTTGCTTTGCTTCAGCACAACAGAATATAGTTGGCAGTGACCACACCTGGAGTATTGTGTGTAGTTTAGGTCTCCAAATCCGAGGAAGGACATTCTTGCAATTGAGGGAGCGCAGCGTAGGTTCACCAGGTTAATTCCAATGTATGGCGGGACTGTGTTATGTTGAAAGAACGGAGCGACTGGGCTTGTATTCACTGGAATTAAGAAGGATGAGAAGTGTTCTTATTGAGACATATAAGATTATCAAGGGTACACAAAAATGCTGGAGAAACTCAGCGGGTGCAGCAGCATCTATGGAGCGAAGGAAATAGGTAACGTTTCCGGCCGAAACCCTTCTTCAGACTGATAGGGGGTGGGGAGAAGAAAGGAAAAAAAATAAATAAAAAATAAATAAAAGATTATTAAGGGATTGGACAAACGAGAGGCAGGAAACATGTTCCCGATGTTGGGGGAGTCCTGAACCAGGGGCTACAGAGTTTAAGAATAAGGGGTTGGCCATTTAGAACGGAGATGTGGAAAAGCTTTTTCACCAGAGATTTGAGAATCTGTGGAATTCTCCGCCTCAGAAGACAGTGGAGGCCAATTCTCTGGATGCTTTCAAGAGAGAGTTAGATCGAGCTTTTAAATATAGCGGAGTCGAGGGATATGGGGAGAAGGCAGGAACGGGGTACTGAATGTAGATGATCAGCTATGATCACAGTGAATGGCAGTGCTGGCTCGAAGGACCAAATGGCCTACTCCTGCACCTATTGTCTATTGTCATCACAGGGGGTGTGAGTGGCTGTTTCAATGATTCCTCCTCCAGGTGCAGGAATTGAGGGTGATGGTGGAAGGTTGCTTGTCGACTGGAGGCCTGTAACTAGTGGTGTACCTCAGAGTTCAGTGCTGGACACATTGCTGTTTGTCATCTACATCAATGACTTGGATGAGAATGTACATGGCATGATTAGCAAGTACACAGTTCACAAAAGTAGGTGGTATTGAATCGAATTGGATTGAATAAATGTTACTAGCCAAGAATGTACGAGGAATTTGCTCCTAAACTCGAGTCCGCTCACAATGAAGGCTTTCCTCACTGCCTGCTGACAATGGTCTGTGCACATATTGCTTGGGCCCACCTTTCACACAGGGGGATGATGGAACGTGGCCACTTGTTGCCTGACCCTGGACTGGGAGGCAGGACTTGCCACTGAGTGAGTGTGGATACACTGAAGACAACAGATACTGCAGACAGACGCTGCAATCATCAGCAACGATCAATCTGCGGGAGCAACTGAAATGGGCAAGTGGCGGAACCAGCTTCTGGAGAACAGCATGGTGCAAAGTAGGTCTTCTTTCCTTCAGCTCCCAATTCCAGTCGATCCGGATGGAGAGATAGATCGTACAATTGAAAACTCCGTAGAATGGCGCGGCACGGTGGCGCAGCGGTAGAGTTGCTGCCTCACAGCGCCAGAGATCCGGGTTCAATCCTGATCATGGCTGATCATCCAAAATCAGTACATAGAACATAGAAACATAGAACATAGGTGCAGGAGTAGGCCATTCGTCCCTTCGAGCCTGCACCGCCATTCAATATGATCACGGCTGATCATCCAACTCAGTATCCTGTACCTGCCTTCTCTCCATACCCCCTGGTCCCTTTAGCCACAAGGGCCACATCTAACTCCCTCTTAAATATAGCCAATGAACTGGCCTCAACTACCTTCTGTGGCAGAGAATTCCACAGATTCACCACTCTCTGTGTGAAAAATGTTTTTCTCATCTCGGTCCTAAAAGACTTCCCCCTTATCCTTAAACTGTGAACCCTTGTTCTGGACTTCCCCAACATCGGGAACAATGTTCCTGCATCTAGCCTGTCCAACCCCTTAAGAATTTTGTAAGTTTCTATAAGATCCCCCCTCAATCTTCTAAATTCTAGCGAGTACAAGCCGAGTCTATCCAGTCTTTCTTCATATGAAAGTCCTGAGATCCCAGGAATCAGTCTGGTGAACCTTCTCAGTACTCCCTCTGTACTCCCTACCACGCTCCTGCTTTTTTCCCCATATCCCTTGATTCTGTTAGCGCTAATGGACCTTAGGTAATTTTTTTCGGCGACTGCCGGCAACAGTCATAGTCGTTCACCGAAAAACCGGCGACTGGACCCCCCCTCCTACGACAATGTGTTCGACAATGTCTACAACAACCTACCATTAGTCGACATCAAGCTACGGCCAACTACCGCCAACCGCCTACCCATTAGGACGTCAAGCCACGACCACACCTACAACAACCTACGTCCACCCGCGACAAGCTACGGCCAAGTGAGACAATTCAGTCGCCGGTACCTGTCGCTGTTTGTCGTAGGGTGACGTAGGTATTCGCCGATGGAATTGACCGAAGTCGGCATCGGCGTCAACCTACGTCATCCCGGCGACAACCAAAACCATCCCGGCCACAAACTCTGACAGAACCTACGTCAGGAGAAGACAAGCTACGCTCATTGGCGTCAAAGCCGACGGCCGCCGACTGTCACCGAAATGTTTTGAACATTTCAAAATCGAGTGGCGGCCAGAAAAACGCTACGATTCTTTGGACGACTGGGGAGACGACTCACCACCATGCAGGCGACACCCCGGCGACCATGTTGCGACAGCCTTGTCACCTGTAATAGCCTAAAAAAGCTCCTGAATGGGACAGGTCCATTAGAGCTATATCTAACTCTCTCTTGAATACATCAACTTGCTAGTTGATAGTTGTGCAAGGTTGATAGTTGCACAACTGTCTGGAATGGTCTGAGAAAGTAGTAAAATCTTACCAACTCCATAGCCGTGCTTGTGATCTACAAGAAAGAAATGGGATGTTGAGAGACGGACAGACAATAATACATCCAATGACAGTTGCGTTGAGGAGCAAAGAGGTCCTTCTGCAGTTGTACAGGGCCCCAGTGTCAAGTCAAGTCAAGTCAAGAGAGTTTATTGTCATGTGTCCCAGATAGGACAATGAAATTCTTGCTTTGCTTCAGCACAACAGAATATAGTTGGCAGTGACCACACCTGGAGTATTGTGTGTAGTTTTGGTCTCCAAATCCGAGGAAGGACATTCTTGCTATTGAGGAAGCGCAGCGTAGGTTCACCAGGTTAATTCCTATGGATGGCTGGACTATCATATGTTGAAAGAATGGAGCGACTGGGCTTGTATTCACTGGAATTAAGAAGGATGAGAAGGGATCTTATTGAAACATATTAGATTATTAAGGGATTGGACAAAGGAGAAGCAGGAAACATGTTCCCGATGTTGGGGGAGTCCTGAACCAGGGGCCACACAGTTTAAGAATAAGGGGTTGGCCATTTAGAACGGAGATGAGGAAAAGCTTTTTCACCAGAGAGTTGTGAATCTGTGGAATTCTCTGCCTCAGAAGGCAGTGGAGGCCAATTCTCTGGATGCTTTCAAGAGAGAGTTAGATCGAGCTTTTAAAGATAGCGGAGTCGAGGGATATGGGGAGAATGCAGGAACGGGGTACTGAATGTAGATGATCAGCTATGATCACAGTGAATGGCAGTGCTGGCTCGAAGGGCCAAATGGCCTACTCCTGCACCTATTGTCTATTGTCTATTGTCATCACAGAGGGTGTGAGTGGCTGTTTCAATGATTCCTCCTCCAAGTGCAGCAACTGAGGGTGATGGTGGAAGGTTGCTTCTCGACTAGAGGCCTGTGACTAGTGGTGTACCACAGAGTTTAGTGCTGGACCCATTGCTGTTTGTCATCTACATCAATGACTTGGATGAGAATGTACATGGCATGATTAGCAAGCACACAGTTGACACAAAAGTAGGGGGTATTGAATCGAATTGTATTGAATAAATGTTACTAGCCAAGAATGTACAAGGAATTTGCTCCTAAACTCAAATCCGCTCACAATGAAGGCTTTCGTCACTGCCTGCTGACAATGGTCGGTGCACAGATTGGTTGGGCCCACCTTTCACACAGGGGGATGAAGGGACGTGGCCACTTGTTGCCTGACCCTGGACTGGGAGGCAGGACTTGCCACTGAGTGAGTGTGGATACACTGGAGACAACAGATACTGCAGACAGATGCTGCAATCATCAGCAAAGATCAATTTGCTGGAGCAACTTCGATCCGGATGGAGAGATAGATCGTACAATTAAAAACACCGTAGAATGGTGCGGCACGGTGGCGCAGCGATAGAGTTGCTGCCTCACAGCGCCAGAGATCCGGGTTCAATCCTGATCGTGGCTGATCATCCAAAATCAGTACATAGAACATAGAAACATTGAAAATAGGTGCATGAGTAGGCCATTCGTCCCTTCGAGCCTGCACCGCCATTCAATATGATCATGGCTGATCATCCAACTCAGTATCCTGTACCTGCATTCTCTCCATACCTCCTGGTCCCTTTAGCCACAAGGGCCACATCTAACTCCCTCTTAAATATAGCCAATGAACTGGCCTCAACTACCTTCTGTGGCAGAGAATTCCACAGATTCACCACTCTCTGTGTAAATTTGTTTTTTCTCATCTCAGTCCTAAAAGATTTCCCCTTTATCCTTAAACTGTGACCCCTTGTTCTGGACTTCACCAACATCGGGAACAACCTTCCTGCATCTAGCCTGTACAACCCCTTAAGAATTTTGTAAGTTTCTATAAGATCCCCCCTCAATCTTCTAAATTCTAGCGAGTACAATCCTAGTCTATCCAGTCTTTCTTCATATGAAAGTCCTGACATCCCAGGAATCAGTCTGGTGAACCTTCTCTGTACTCCCTCTGTACTCCCTACTACGTTCCTGCTTTTTTCCCCATATACCTTGATTCTGTTAGCGCTAATGGGCTTTAGGCAATTTTTTCGGCGGCTGCCGGCAACTGTCATAGTCGTTCACCGAAAAAACGGCGACTGGACCCCCCTCCTACGACAATGTCTACAACAACCTACCACCTAGTCGACGTCAAGCTACGGCCAACTACCGACAACCGCCGACTCATTAGGACGTCAAGCTACGACCACACCTACAACAACCTACCTCCACCCGCGACAAGCTACGGCCAAGTGAGACAATTCAGTCGCCGGTACCTGTCGCCGTTTGTCGAAGGGTGACGTAGGTAGTCGCCGATGGAATTGAGCGAAGTCGGCACCGGTGACAACCTACGTCATCCCGGCGACAACCGACATCATCCCGGCCACAACCTCCGACAGAACCCACGTCAGGAGAAGACAAGCTACGCTCATTGGCGTCAAAGCCCACGGCCGCCGCCTGTCACCGAAAAGTTTTGAACATTTGCAAATCCAGTGGTGGCCAGAAAAACGCTACGATTCTTTGGACGACTGGGGAGACGACTCGCCACCATGCAGGCGACACCCCGGCGACCATGTTGCAACAGCCTTGTCACCTGTAATCGCCTAAAAAATCGCCTGAATGGGACAGGCCCATTAGAGCTATATCTAATTCTCTCTTAAATACATCAACTTACTAGTTGCTAGTAGAGCAAGGTTGATAGTTGCGCAACTGCCTGGAATGGTCTGAGAAAGTAGTAAAATCTTACCATCTCCATAGCCGTGCTTGTGATCTACAAGAAAGAAATGGGATGTTGAGAGACGGCAGACAATAATACATCCAATGACAGTTGCGTTTAGGAGTAAAGAGGTCCTTCTGCAGTTGTACAGGGCCCCAGTGTCAAGTCAAGTGAGTTTATTGTCATGTGTCCCAGATAGGACAATGAAATTCTTGCTTTGCTTCAGCACAACAGAATATAGTTGGCAGTGACCACACCTGGAGTATTGTGTGTAGTTCTGGTCACCAAATCCGAGGAAGGACATTCTTGCTATTGAGGGAGCGCAGCGTAAGTTCACCAGGTTAATTCCTATGGATGGCGGGACTGTCATATGTTGAAAGAATGGAGCGACTGGGCTTGTATTTACTGGAATTAAGAAGGATGAGAAGGTATCTTATTGAAACATATAAGATTAATAAGGGATTGGACAAACGAGAGGGAGGAAACATGTTCCCGATGTTGGGGGAGTCCTGAACCAGGGGCCACACAGTTTAAGAATAAGGGGTTGGTCATTTAGAACGGAGATGAGGAAAAGCTTTTTCACTAGAGAGTTGTGAATCTGTGGAATTCTCAGCCTCAGAAGACAATGGAGGCCAATTCTCTGGATGCTTTCAAGAGAGAGTTAGATCGAGCTTTTAAAGATAGCGGAGTCGAGGGATATGGGGAGAAGGCAGGAACGGGGTACTGAATGTGGATGATCAGCTATGATCACAGTGAATGGCAGTGCTGGCTCGAAGGACCAAATGGCTTACTCCTGCACCCATTGTCTATTGTCATCACAGAGGGTGTGAGTGGCTGTTTCAATGATTCCTCATCCAGGTGCAGGAACTGAGGGTGATGGTGGAAGGTTGCTTGTCGACTGGAGGCCTGTAACTAGTGGTGTACCTCAGAGTTTAGTGCTGGACGCATTGCTGTTTGTCATCTACATCAATGACTTGGATGAGAATGTACATGGCATGATTAGCAAGTACACAGTTCACAAAAGTAGGTGGTATTGAATCGAATTGGATTGAATAAATGTTACTAGCCAAGAATGTACGAGGAATTTGCTCCTAAACTCGAGTCCGCTCACAATGAAGGCTTTCCTCACTGCCTGCTGACAATGGACTGTGCACATATTGCTTGGGCCCACCTTTCACACAGGGGGATGAAGGGACGTGGCCACTTGTTGCCTGACCCTGGACTGGGAGGCAGGACTTGCCACTGAGTGAGTGTGGATACACTGACGACAACAGATACTGCAGACAGACGCTGCAATCATTTATAGATATGTGAAGAGAAAGAGATTAGTTAAATCAAATGTAGGTCCCTTGCAGTCAGAAACAGGTGAATTGATCATGGGGAACAAGGATATGGCAGACCAATTGAATAACTACTTTGGTTCCGTCTTCACTAAGGAAGACATAAATAATCTGCTGGAAATAGCAGGGGGCCGCGGGTCAAAGGAGATGGAGGAACTGAGTGAAATCCAGGTTAGTCGGGAAGTGGTGTTGGGTTAATTGAATGGATTAAAGGCCGATAAATCACCAGGGCCAGATAGGCTGCATCCCAGAGTACTTAAGGAAGTAGCTCCAGAAATAGTGGATGCATTAGTGATAATTTTTCAAAACTCTTTAGATTCTGGAGTAGTTCCTGAGGATTGGAGGGTAGCAAACGTAACCCCACTTTTTAAGAAGGGAGGGAGAGAGAAAACGGGGAATTACAGACCAGTTAGTCTAACATCGGTAGTGGGGAAACTGCTAGTCAGTTATTAAAGATGGGATAGCAGCACATTTGGAAAGTGGTGAAATCATTGGACAAAGTCAGCATGGATTTACGAAAGGTAAATCGTGTCTGACGAATCTTATAGAATTTTTCGAGGATGTAACTAGTAGAGTGGATAGGGGAGAACCAGTGGATGTGTTGTATCTGGACTTTCAGAAGGCTTTCGACAAGGTACCACATAAGAGATTAGGATACAAACTTAAATCACACGGTATTGGGGGTTCAGTATTGATGTGGATAGAGAACTGGCTGGCAAACAGGAAGCAAAGAGTAGGAGTAAACGGGTCCTTTTCACAATGGCAGGCAGTGACTAGTGGGGTACCACAAGGCTCAGTGCTGGGAACCCAGCTATTTACAATTTATATTAATGATCTGGACGAGGGAATTGAAAGCAGCATCTCCAAGTTTGCGGATGACACTAAGCTGGGGGGCAGTGTTAGCTGTGAGGAGGATGCTAGGAGACTGCAAGGTGACTTGGATAGGCTGGGTGAGTGGGCAAATGTTTGGCAGATGCAGTATAATGTGGATAAATGTGAGGTTATCCACTTTGGTAGCAAAAACGGGAAGGCAGACTATTATCTAAATGGTGGCCGATTAGGAAATGGGGAGATGCAGCGAGACCTGGGTGTCATGGTACACCAGTCATTGAAAGTAGGCATGCAGGTGCAGCAGGCAGTGAAGAAAGCGAATGGTATGTTGGCCTTCATAGCAAGAGGATTTGAGTATAGGAGCAGTGAGGTTCTACTGCAGTTGTACAGGGTCTTGGTGAGACCACACCTGGAGTATTGCGTACAGTTTTGGTCTCCAAATCTGAGGAAGGACATTATAGCCATAGAGGGAGTGCAGAGAAGGTTCACCAGACTGATTCCTGGGATGTCAGGACTTTCATATGAAGAAAGACTGGATAGACTTGGCTTATACTCGCTAGAATTTAGGAGATTGAGAGGGGATCTTATAGAAACGTACAAGATTCTTATGGGGTTGGACAGGCTAGATGCAGGAAGATTGTTCCCGATGTTGGGGAAGTCCAGGACAAGGGGTCACAGCTTAAGGATAAGGGGAAAATCCTTTAAGACCGAGATGAGGAAAAACTTTTTCACACAGAGAGTGGTGAATCTCTGGAACTCTCTGCCACAGAGGGTAGTTGAGGCCAGTTCATTGGCTATATTTAAGAGGGAATTAGATGTGGCCCTTGTGGCTAAAGGGATCAGGGGGTATGGAGAGAAGGCAGGTACGGGATACTGAGTTGGATGATCAGCCATGATCGTATTGAATGGCGGTGCAGGCTCGAAGGGCCGAATGGCCTACTCCTGCACCTAATTTCTATGTATCTATGTATCTATGTATCATCAGCAACGATCAATCTGCTGGAGCAACTGAAATGGGCAAGTGGGGGAACCAGCTTCTGGAGAACAGCATGATGCAAAGTATGTCTTCTTTCCTTCAGCTCCCAATTCCAGTCGATCCGGATGGAGAGATAGATCGTTCAATTGAAAACTCCGTAGAATGGTGCGGCACGGTGGCGCAGCGGTAGAGTTGCTGCCTCACAGCGCCAGAGATCCGGGTTCAATCCTGATCGTGGCTGATCATCCAAAATCGGTACATAGAACATAGAAACATTGAAAATAGGTGCAGGAGTAGGACATTCGTCCCTTCGAGCCTGCACCGCCATTCAATATGATCATGGCTGATCATCCAACTCAGTATCCTGTACCTGCCTTCTCTCCATACCCCCTGGTCCCTTTAGCCACAAGGGCCACATCTAACTCCCTCTTAAATATAGCCAATGAACTGGCCTCAACTACCTTCTGTGGCAGAGAATTCCACAGATTCACCAGTCTCTGTGTACATTTTTCTTTCTCATCTCAGTCCTAAAAGATTTCCCCTTTATCCTTAAACTGTGACCCCTTATTCTGGACTTCCCCAACATCGGGAACAATGTTCCTGCATCTAGCCTGTCCAACCCCTTAAGAATTTTGTAAGTTTCTATATGATCTTCCCTCAATCTTCTAAATTCTAGCGAGCACAAGCCGAGTCTATCCAGTCTTTCTTCATATGAAAGTCCTGCCATTCCAGGAATCAGTCTGGTGAACCTTCTCTGTACTCCCTCTGTACTCCCTACCACGCTCCTGCTTTTTTCCCCATATCCCTTGATTCTGTTAGCGCTAATGGGCCTTAGGTAATTTTTTCGGCGACTGCCGGCAACTGTCATAGTCGTTCACCGAAAAACCGGCGACAATGTCTACAACAACCTACCACCTAGTCGACGTCAAGCTAGGCCAACTACCGACAACCACCTACCCATTAGGACGTCAAGCTACGACCACACCTACAACAACCTACGTCCACCCGCGACAAGCTACGGCCAAGCCAAGTGAGACAATTCAGTCGCCGGTACCTGTGGCCGTTTGTCGTAGGGTGACGTAGGTAGTCGCCGATGGAATTGACCGAAGACGGCATCGGCGTCAACCTACGTCATCCCAGCGACAACCAAAATCATCCCGGCCACAACCTCCGACAGAACCTACGTCAGGAGAAGACAAGCTACGCTCATTGGCGTCAAAGCCGACGGCCGCCGACTGTCACCGAAAAGTTTTGAACATTTCAAAATCCAGTGGCGGCCAGAAAAACGCTACGATTCTTTGGACGACTGGGGAGACGACTCACCACCATGCAGGCGACACCCCGGCGACCATGTTGCGACAGCCTTGTCTCCTGTAATCGCCTAAAAAATCGCCTGAATGGGACAGGCCCATTAGAGCTATATCCAATTCTCTCTTAAATACATCAACTTGCTAGTTGCTAGTTGAGCAAGGTTGATAGTTGCACAACTGCCTGGAATGGTCTGAGAAAGTAGTAAAATCTTACCATCTCCATAGCCGTGCTTGTGATCTACAAGAAAGAAATGGGATGTTGAGAGACGGACAGACACTAATACATCCAATGACAGTTGGGTTGAGGAGCAAAGAGGTCCTTCTGCAGTTGGACAGGGCCCCAGTGTCGAGTCAAGTCAAGTCAAGTGAGTTTATTGTCATGTGTCCCAGATAGGACAATGAAATTCTTGCTTTGCATCAGAACAACAGAATATAGTTGGCAGTGACCACACCTGGAGTATTGTGTGTAGTTTTGGTCACCAAATCCGAGGAAGGACATTCTTGCTATTGAGGGAGCGCAGCGTAGGTTCACCAGGTTAATTCCTATGGATGGCGGGACTGTCATATGTTGAAAGAATGGAGCGACTGGGCTTGTATTTACTGGAATTAAGAAGGATGAGAAGGGATCTTATTGAAACATATAAGATTATTAAGGGATTGGACAAACGAGAGGGAGGAAACATGTTCCCGATGTTGGGGGTGTCCTGAACCAGGGTCCACACAGTTTAATAATAAGGGGTTGGCCATTTAGAACGGAGATGAGGAAAAGCTTTTTCACCAGAGAGTTGTAAATCTGTGGAATTCTCTGCCTCAGAAGGCAGTGGAGGCCAATTCTCTGGATGCTTTCAAGAGAGAGTTAGATCGAGCTTTTAAAGATAGCGGAGTCGAGGGATATGGAGGGAAGGCAGGAACGGGGTACTGAATGTAGATGATCAGCTATGATCACAGTGAATGGCAGTGCTGGCTCGAAGGGCCAAATGGCCTACTTCTGCACCAATTGTCTATTGTCATCACAGAGCATGTGAGTGGCTGTTTCAATGATTCCTCCTCCAAGTGCAGGAACTGAGGGTGATGGTGGAAGGTTGCTTGTCGACTGGGGGCCTGTAACTAGTGGTGTACCTCAGGGTTTAGTGCTGGATACATTGCTGTTTGTCATCTACATCAATGACTTGGATGAGAATGTACATGGCATGATTAGCAAGAACACAGTTCACAAAAGTAGGTGGTATTGAATCGAATTGGATTGAATAAAAGTTACTAGCCAAGAATGTACAAAGGATTTGCTCCTAAACTCAAATCCGCTCACAATGAAGGCTTTCTTCACTGCCTGCTGGCAATGGTCGGTGCACAGATTGCTTGGCCCCACCTTTCACACAGGGGGATGAAGGAACGTGGCCACTTGTTGCCTGACCCTGGACTGGGAGGCAGGACTTGCCACTGAGTGAGTGTGGATACACTGGAGACAACAGATACTGCAGACAGACGCTGCAATCATCAGCAAAGATCAATTTGCTGGAGCAACTGAAATGGGCAAGTGGGGGTACCAGCTTCTGGAGAACAGCATGGTGCAAAGTAGGTCTTCTTTCCTTCAGCTCCCAATTCCAGTCGATCCGGATGGAGAGATAGATCGCACAATTGAAAACTCCGTAGAATGTTGCGGCACGGTGGCGCAGCGGTAGAGTTGCTGCCTCACAGCGCCAGAGATCCGGGTTCAATCCTGATCATGGCTGATCATCCAAATTCAGTACATAGATCATAGAAACATAGAAAGCAGGTGCAGGAGTAGGCCATTCGGCCCTTCGAGCCTGCACCGCCATTCAATATTATCATGGCTGATCATCCAACTCAGTATCCTGTGCCTGCTTTCTCTCCATACCCCCTGATCCCTTTAGCCACAAGGGCCACATCTAACTCCCTCTTAAATATAGCCAATGAACTGGCCTCAACTACATTCTGTGGCAGAGAATTCCACAGATTCACCACTCTCTGTGTAAAAAATGTTTTTCTCATCTCAGTCCTAAAAGACTTCCCCCTTATCCTTAAACTGTGACCCCTTGTTCTGGACTTCCCCAACATCGGGAACAATCTTCCTTCATCTTGCCTGTCCAACCCCTTAAGAATGTTGTAAGTTTCTATAAGATCCCCCCTCAATCTTCTAAATTCTAGCGAGTACAAGCCGAGTCTATCCCGTCTTTCTTCATATGAAAGTCCTGCCATCCCAGGAATCAGTCTGGTGAACCTTCTCTGTACTCCCTCTGTACTCCCCACGACGTTCCTGCTTTCCCCCCATATCCCTTGGTTCTGTTAGCGCCAATGGGCCTTTGGCAATTTTTTCGGCGACGGCCGGCAACTGTCATAGTCGTTCACCTAAAAAACGGCGACTGGACTCCCCCCCCTACGACAATGTCTGCGACAATGTCTACAACAACCTACCACCTAGTCGACGTCAAGCTACGCCCAGCTACCGACAACCGCTGACCCATTAGGACGTCAAGCTACGACCACACCTACAACAACCTACGTCCACCCGCGACAAGCTACGACCAAGTGAGACAATTCAGTCGCCGGTACCTGTCGCCGGTTGACGTAGGATGACGTAGGTAATCGCCAATGGAATTCACCGAAGTCAGCACCGGCGCCAAACTACGTAATCCCGGTGACAACCGACATCATCCTGGCCACAACCTCCGACAGAACCTACGTCAGGAGAAGACAAGTTACGATCATTGGCTTCAAGCCCACGGTCGCCGACTGTCACCGAAAAGTTTTGAACATTTCAAAATCCAGTGGCGGCCAGAAAAATGCTACGATTCTTTGGACGACTTGGGAGACGACTCACCACCATGCAGGCGACACCACGGCGACCATGTTGCGACAGCCTTGTCACCTGTAATCGCCTAAAAAATCGCCTGAATGGGACAGGCCCATTAGAGCTATATCTAATTCTCTCTTAAATACATCAACTTGCTAGTTGCTAGTTGTGCAAGGTTGATAGTTGCACAACTGTCTGGAATGGTCTGAGAAAGTAGTAAAATCTTACCATCTCCATAGCCGTGCTTGTGACCTACAAGAAAGAAATGGGATGTTGAGAGACGGGCAGACAATAATACATCTAATAACAGTTGCGTTTAGGAGCAAAGAGGTCCTTCTGCAGTTGTACACTGCCCCAGTGTCAGTCAAGTCAAGTCAAGAGAGTTTATTGTCATGTGTCCCAGATAGGACAATGAAATTCTTGCTTTGCTTCAGCACAACAGAATATAGTTGGCAGTGACCACACCTGGAGTATTGTGTGTAGTTTTGGTCACCAAATCCGAGGAAGGACATTCTTGCTATTGAGGGAGCGTAGGTTCACGAGGTTAATTCCTATGGATGGCGGGACTGTCATATGTTGAAAGAATGGAGCGACTAGGCTTATATTCACTGGAATTAAGAAGGATGAGAAGGGATCTTATTGAAACATATAAGATTATTAAGGGATTGGACAAACGAGAGGCAAGAAACATGTTCCCGATGTTGGAGGTGTCCTGAACCACAGTTTAATAATAAGGGGTTGGCCATTTAGAACGGAGATGAGGAAAAGCTTTTTCACCAGAGAGTTGTGAATCTGTGGAATTCTCCGCCTCAGAAGACAGTGGAGGCCAATTCTCTGGATGCTTTCAAGAGAGAGTTAAATCGAGCTTTTAAAGATAGCGGAGTCGAGGGATGTGGGGAGAAGGCAGGACCGGGGTACTGAATGTAGATGATCAGCTATGATCACAGTGAATGGCAGTGCTGGCTCGAAGGGCCAAATGGCCTACTCCTGCACCTATTGTCTATTGTCTATTGTCATCACAGAGCGTGTGAGTGGCTGTTTCAATGATTCCTCCTCCAAGTGCAGGAACCGAGGGTGATGGTGGAAGGTTGCTTGTCGACTGGGGGCCTGTGGCTAGTGGCGTACCTCAGGGTTTAGTTCTGGACACATTGCTGGTTGTCATCTACATCAATGACTTGGATGAGAATGTACATGGCATGATTAGCAAGTACACAGTTCACAAAAGTAGGTGGTATTGAATCGAATTGGATTGAATAAATGTTACTAGCCAAGAATGTACGAGGAATTTGCTGCTAAACTCGAGTCCGCTCACAATGAAGGCTTTCTTCACTGCCGGCTGACAATGGTCGGTGCACAGATTGCTTGGCCCCACCTTTCACACAGGGGGATGAAGGGACGTGGCCACTTGTTGCCTGACCCTGGACTGGGAGGCGGGACTTGCCACTGAGTGAGTGTGGATACACTGGAGACAACAGATACTGCTGACAGATGCTGCAATCATCAGCAAAGATCAATTTGCTGGAGCAACTGAAATGGGCAAGTGGGGGAACCAGCTTCTGGAGAACAGCATGGTGCAAAGTAGGTCTTCTTTCCTTCAGCTCCCAATTCCAGTCGATCCGGATGGAGAGATAGATCGTACAATTGAAAACTCCGTAGAATGGAACGGCACGGTGGCGCAGCGGTAGCGTTGCTGCCTCACAGCGCCAGAGATCCGGGTTCAATCCTGATCATGGCTGATCATCCAAAATCAGTACATAGAACATAGAAACATAGAAAATAGGTGCAGGAGTAGGCCTTTCGTTCCTTCGAGCCTGCACCGCCATTCAATATGATCATGGCTGATCATCCAACTCAGTATCCTGTACCTGCCTTCTCTCCATACCCCCTGATCCCTTTAGCCAAAAGGACCACATCTAACTCCCTCTTAAATACAGCCAATGAACTGGCCTCTACTACCTTCTGTGGCAGAGAATTCCAGAGATTCACCACTCTCTGCGTGAAAAATGTTTTTCTCATCTCGGTCCTAAAAGATTTCCCCTTTATCCTTAAACTGTGATCCCTTGTCCTGGACTTCCCCAACATCGGGAACAATCTTCCTGCATCTAGCCTGTCCAACCCCTTAAGAATTTTGTAAGTTTCTATAAGATCCCCCCTCAATCTTCTAAATTCTAGCGAGTACTAGCCAAGTCTATCCAGTCTTTTTTCATATGAAAGTCCTGACATCCCAGGAATCAGTCTGGTGAACCTTCTCTGTACTCCCTCTATGGCAAGAATGTCTTTCCTCATATTAGGAGACCAAAACTGTTCGCAATACTCCAGGTGTGGTCTCACCAAGACCCTGTACAACTGCAGTAGAACCTCCCTGCTCCTATACTCATGTTGCAGTTGTACAAGACGTACAAGTTGTACAAGACGTTGGTGATGCAACATTTGGAGTGTTGTGTTCAGTTTTGGTCACCATGTTATAGGAAAGATGTTAATCTGGAAAGGGTGCAGAGAAGATTTACGAGGATGTTACCGGGACTCGAGGGGCCTGAGGTACAGGAAGAGGTTGGGGCAGGCTTGGACTTTATTCCTTGGAGCGCAGGAGGATGAGGGTTGATCTTATAGAGGTATACAAAATCATGAGAGGAATAGATTGGGTAGCTACACAGAGTCTCTTGCCCAGAGTAGGGGAATCGAGGACCAAAGGACATGGGTTTAAGGTGAGACGGGGGGGGGGGGGGTGGGATATTTAATAGGAACCTGAGGGGCAACTTTTCCACACAGAGGGTGGTGGGTGTATGGAATGAGCTGCCAGAGGAGGTAGTTGAGGCAGGGACTATCACAAGGTTTAAGAGACACTTGGACAGGTACATGGGTAGGACAGGTTTGGAGGGATATGGGCCAAGCGCGGGCAGGTGGGACGAGTGTAGATGGGACATGTTAGTCGGTGGACAAGGCGGGATGAAGGGCCTGTTTCCGTGCTGTGAGACTCTGTGAGTCTATGAGTGTGGTGGGTGGGAGGTGAGTGTAGGGATTGTCCCTGGAGTTGTGCTGCCGACGTGAACGTAAGGTTAACCACACTGAATCATGTGTGTACCTTTGTATTTTCCAGAACTCCTGGTCATACAAGTAATAAATGGAGTGCTGGCTGATGGCTGATCTATCTCCCTCCCCTAATCTCATTCTCCTGCCTTCTCCCCATCACCGTTGACACCTGTTCTAATCAAGAAAATGTCTATCTCTGCCTTAAAAATATCCACAGGCTTGGCCTCCACAGCCCTCTGAGGCAATGAGTTCCACAGATTCACCACCCTCTGGCTAGAGAAATTCCTCCTCATCGCCTTTAAAAGAGCGCCCTTTAAATCTGAGGCTGTGACCTCTGGTCCTAGACTCTCCCACCAGTGGAAACATCCTCTCCAAATCCTCTCTATCCAAATCTTTCATAATGCCGTACGTTTCAATGAGGTCCCCCCCTCATTCTTCTAAACTCCAGCGAGTTCAGGTCCAGTTCCGACAAACGCTCATCATATGTTAACCCACTCCTTGCTGGTGTATTTCACACTCGCCCGCACCCAGCTCTCCCCTGGCACCTTCATAATTCCCCACACAAGAGTGAGCATGCTAGTTGCACAACTGTCTGGAATGATGTGTGAACATCGTTAAAATCCTATCATCTCCGTAGCCGTCATCGTATCCTACAAGATGGAAATAGGATGTTGAGAGACAGACATTAGATAGTTTCATTGAGATCTCCCCTCATCCTTCTAAACTCCAGCGAGTACAAGCCCAGTGCCGTCAAACACTAATCATACATTAACCCAATCATTCCTGGGCTCATTGGGTGGGCAGATGCATGGCAGATGCAGTTTAATGTAGATAAATGTGAGGTTATGCACTTTGGTGGAAAGAACAGGAAGGCAGATTATTATCTAAATGGTGTCAAGTTAGGAAAATAGACAATAGACAATAGGTGCAGGAGTAGGCCATACGGCCCTACAAGCCAGCACCGCCATTCAATGTGATCATGGCTGAACATCCACAATCAGCAAATACAAGCACAGTCGACCCATTTGTTTAACATATGTCAGTCCCGCCATCCCGGGAATTAACCTCGTAAACCTACGCTGCACTTCCTCAATAACAAGAATGTCCTTCCTCAAATTTGGAGACCAAAACTGCAGACAATACTCCAGGTGTGGTCTCACTAGGCCCCTGGACAACTGCAGTAGGACCTCCTTGCTCCTAAACTCAAGTCCGCTCACAATGAAGGCTTTCTTCACTGCCTGCTGACAATGGTCGGTGCACAGATTGCTTGGGCTCACCTTTCACACAGGGGGACGAAGGAACGTGGCCACTTGTTGCCTGACCCTGGACTGGGAGGCAGGACTTGCCACGGGGTGAGTGTGGATACACTGGAGACAACAGATACTGCAGACAGATGCTGCAATCATCAGCATAGATCAATTTGCTGGAGCAACTGAAATGGGCAAGTGGGGGAACCAGCTTCTGGAGAACAGCATGGCTCAAAGTAGCTTAGAAACATAGAAACATAGAAAATAGGTGCAGGAGGAGGCCATTCGGCCCTTCGAGCCAGCATCGCCATTCATTGTGATCATGGTTGATCGTCCCCTATCAATAACCCGTGCCTGCCTTCTCCCCATATCCCTTGACTCCACTAGCCCCTAGAGCTCTATCTAACTCTCTCTTAAATCCATCCAGTGACAATCCTCCACTGCCCTCTGTGGCAGGGAATTCCACAAATTAACAACTCACTGGGTGAAAACGTTTTTTCTCACCTCAGCCTTAAATGACCTCCCCTTTATTCTAAGATTCTTTCCTTCTGCTCCCAATTCCAGTCGATCCGGATGGGGAGATAGATCGTACAATTGAAAACTCCGTACAATTGTAGAATGGAGCGGCACGGTGGCGCAGCGGTAGAGTTGCTGCTTCACAGCGCTAGAGATCCGGGTTCAATCCTGACCACGGCTGATCATCCAAAATCAGTATCACGCTCCTGCATTTTTCCCCATATCCCTTGATTCTGTTAGTGCTAAGAGCTATATCTAACTCTCTCTTAAATACATCAATTGTATTGGGGCCATTCGGCCCTTCGAGCCTGCACCGCCATTCGATATAATCATGGCTGATCATCCAACTTAGTATCCCATCTCTGCCTTCTCTCCATACCCCCTGATCTCTTTAGCCACAAGGGCCACATCTAACTCCCTCTTAAATATACCCAATGAACTGGCCTCAACTACCTTCTGTGGCAGAGAATTCCACAGATTCACCACTCTCTGTGTGAAAAATGTTTTTCTCATCTCGGTCCTAAAAGACTTCGCCCTTATCCTTGAACTGTGACCCCTTGTTCTGGACTTCCCCAACATCGGGAACAATCTTCCTGCATGTAGCCTGTCCAACCCCTTAAGAATTTTGTAAGTTTCTATAAGATCCCCCCTCAATCTTCTAAATTCTAGCGAGTACAAGCCGAGTCTATCCAGTGTTTCTTCATATGAAAGCCCTGCCGAAAGGATGTGCTGGCTCTGTAGAGGGTCCAGAGGAGGTTTACAAGAACGATTCCAGGAATGAGTGGGTTAATGTACGATGAGCGTTTGTCGGCACTGGGCCTGTACTCGCTGGAGTTTAGAAGGTTCATTGAAACTTACAGAATAATGAAAGGCCTGGATAGAGTGGATGTGGAGAGGATATTTCCACCAGTGGGAGAGTCTAGGACCAGAGGTCACAGTCTCAGAATTAAAGGATGCTTTTTTAGAAAGGTGATGAGGAGGAACTTCTTTAGCCAGGGGGTGGTGAATCTGTGGAACTCTTTGCCACAGAGGGCTGTGGAGGCCAAGTCAGTGGATATTCGTATGTTGCAAAACATACTTGGCTAATAAAGTATTATTGTATTGTATTATTGTGTTATTATGTATTAATGTATTGTATTATTATTATTGTATTATTATTATTATTATTATTATTATTATTATTATTATTATATTATAGTATTATAGTATTATTATTATTGTAGTATTATTATTGTTATTACTATATTATTCTTGGATTATTGTATTATTATTATTGTTATTATTGTTATTCTGTCCTCTGTACTATTCTACTGTTAACATCACGTAAGGAAAACAGTTCAATTGTATTATTATTATTTTTATATTATTAAAATACTATTATTGTATTAATATTATTATTATTGTTGCATTATTATTATTGTATCATTATTATTATTATTATTATTGTTTTATTATTATTATTGCTGTATTATTATTATTTTATTGTATTAATATTATTATCATTATTGTATTGCTATTATTATTATTGTATTATTACTATTATTGTTTTATTATTATTATTGTTGTATTATTATTGTTCTATAAAAGAATAAGAATTATTGTTGTATTATTAGTATTGCATTATTATTTTTATTATTATTGTATTCTTCTTCTTCTTATTATTATTATTATTATTATTATTTTTATTATTATTGTATTATTCTTCTTCTTCTTCTTCTTATTATTATTATTATTATTATTATTATTGTATTATTGATGTATTATTATATTATTACTATTATTATTGTTATTATCGTATTGTTATTGTATTATTATTATTGTATTATTATTATTATTAGTATTGTATTTTTATTATTATTATTACTATTATTATTAATTTATTATTATTATTATTGTTGTATTATTAATGAATTATTATTATTATTATTGTATCATTATTATTACTATTATTATTATTGTAATTGTATTATTATTAATGTTGTTGTATTATTATTGTATTATTATTATAATTTTGTATTATTATTGTTATTGTGTTATTATTATTGTTGTATTATTATTATTATTACTATTATTGTTATTATTTTATTATTATTATTAATGTTGTTGTATTATTATTATTATTGTTGTATTATTATTTATTATTGTATTATTATTATTTTATTATTATTATTATTGTATTGTTATTGTTAATATCATTTTTATTATTGTATTATTTTTAATGCAGCGATAGATAGATTCTTGATTAGAATGGGTGTCAAGGGTTCTGGGGAGAAGGCAGGAGAATGGGGTTAGGAGGGAGAGATAGATCAGCCATGATTGAATGGGGGAGTGGACTCGATGGGCTGAATGGTCTAATTCCACTCCTGTAACTTGTGAACATTGAAGGGGTTGCAGAACTGTACAGTGGGATCTGCGAGAAGATAGTGGGATATAGATCAACTGTACAAATGGGGGGAGAAATGGCAGATGGGGAAAGTCTGCAGTTAAAGGCACGACCCTGAACAGCATCGATGTACAGAGGGATGTTGGGGTCCAAGTCCACAGCTCCCTGAAACAAAGTGGCAACACAAGTAGAGGGAGCGGTAAACAAGGCGTATGATACGCTTGCCTTCATCGGTCGGGGCAATGAGTACAAGAGTCGGGAAGTCACGATGCAGCTGTTGAGAAAGTAGTTAAAATCTTACCATGTCCAATGCTATATCCATATGCTACAAGAGAGAGATGTTGAGACAGACAGACAATAAGTGATACATCCAATAACATTCATCACACCGTGTTGGAGGGTGACACTGAGTTGTGAGGGGAAGTGCTCTCACACTCGCTCACAGGGAGAGGGACCATCACCAGCAACATTGTGGCGCAGCGGTAGAGTTGCTGCTTCACAGCGCCAGAGACCCGGGTCCCATCCTGACTCCGGGTGCTCTCTGTACGGAGTTTGTACGTTCTCCCCGTGACCTGCTTGGGTTTTCTCCGGGCGCTCCGGTTTCCGCCCACACTCCAAAGACGTGTGGGCTTGTAGGTTAATTGGCTTTGGTAAAAATTGTAAATTGTCCCTTGTAGGTTAATGTGTGGGGATCGATGGTCGGCGCGGATTCGGTGGGCCGAAGGGCCTATTTCCGCACTGTATCTCTAAACTAAACTAGTGTGTGAACGGGCGATCGCTGGCCGGTGTGGACTCGGTGGGCCGAAGGGCCTGTTTCTGCGTTGTATCTCTAAAGTCTAAAGTCTAAAGAATAGTTGGCCAGTGCGGTGTGCGGAGAAGTCAGTCGGCGAATGTCAGGGACAGTCAGAGCTGACTTGTATTTTAATGCAAATTGGAATGTGCAGGGTCACTCAGCGGGTCCGGCCGCATCTGTGGAGAACATGGATAGGTGACGTTTCACAGAGTGCTGGAGTAACTCAGCGGGTCAGGCAGCATTTCTGTAGAGACAGAATGGGCGATGTTTCTGGCCGAGAACCTTCTTCAGACTGAGTCGGGGAGAGGGAGACAGCGATAAAGGAGAGTAAGGTGTGAAAACGAGACATCAAAGGAGACGAGGCTGAAGGAAGATGTAGAATAGATTGTTGTTTGCTCGGAGAAGGTTGCAACAAAGCATACGGAGATACAATGCAATGGGGGAGGGAGGGAGAGAGGGAGCGAGGGAAGGAGGAAGGGAAGGAGGGAGGGAGGGAGGGAGGGAGGGAGGGAAGGAGGGAGGGAGGGAGGGAGGGAAGGAGAGAGGGGGGAGGGAAGGAGTGAGGGCGTGAGGGAGGGAGGGAGTGAGTGAGTGAGGGAGGGAGGGAGGGAGGGAGAGAGTGAGGGAGGGAGGGAGAGAGCGAGGGAGGGAAGGAATGAGAGAGGGAGGGACGGAGGGAAGGAGGGAGAGAGTGAGTGAGGGAGGGAGGGAGAGAGTGAGGGAGGGAGGGAAGGAGGGAGTATGGGAGGGAGGGAGAGAGTGAGGGAGGGAGGGAAGGAAGGAGAGAGTGAGTGAGGAAGGGAAGGAGGGAGAGAGTGAGTGAGGGAGGGAGGGAGGGAGAGAGTGAGGGAGGGAAGGAAGGAGAGAGTGAGGTAGGGAGGAAGGGAGGGAGGGAGGGTGAGAGAGAGAGGGAGGGAGGGAAGGAGGGAAGGAGGGGGTGAGTAAGGGAGTGTCTGGTCGGTAGGTACAATGTGAGTTGCGTCTGTACCTGAGTGTTTTCCACTGTGACCTGTGGAGGAAGGAGAGCAGTGTTGATATACGCTCCAGTCTACCAGCCCGTGAACACACTCATCACTCTACACACAGCAGCATGGACAGGTTGCTGGAGTAACTCCATGGGTGCTGCAGCGGTAGAGTTGCTGCCTCACACCCGCCTTCCATCCTGACTACATAGAAACATAGAAACATAGAAAATATGTGCAGGAGTAGGCCATTCGGCCCTTCGAGCCTGCACCGCCATTGAATATGATCATGGCTGATCATCCAACTCAGTGTCCTGTACCTGCCTTCTCTCCATACCCCCTGATCCCTTTAACCACAAGGGCCACATCTAACTCCCTCTTAAATATAGCCAATGAACTGGCCTCAACTATCTTCTGTGGCAGAGAATTCCACAGATTCACCACTCTGTGTGAAAAATGTTTTTCTCATCTCGGTCCTAAAATACTTCCCCTTTATCCTTAAACTGTCGGCTGCTGTACCAACTCCCCTGTAACTGCTAAAGCAGTAAGCTGTAACCATTAACCTGTGATCACTAACCTGTGACTGCTAACTGGGAACCTGTAACTGACAACGAGTAACTAGTAAGCTGTAACTAGTAACCTGTAACTGGGAACTGGGAACTGGGAACTGGGAACTGGGAACTGGGAACTGGGAACTGGGTACTGGGAACTGGGAACCTGTAACTGGAAATGTTTTTCTCATTTCGGTCCTAAAAGACTTCGCCCTTATCCTTGAACTGTGACCCCCTTGTTCTGTACTTCCCCAACATCGGGAACAACCTTCCTGCATGTAGCCTGTCCAACCCCTTATGAATTTTGTAAGTTTCTATAAGATCCCCCCTCAATCTTCTAAATTCTAGCGAGTACAAGCCGAGTCTATCCAGTCTTTCTTCATATGAAAGTCCTGCCGAAAGGATGTGCTGGCTCTGTAGAGGGTCCAGAGGAGGTTTACAAGAACGATTCCAGGAATGAGTGGGTTAATGTACGATGAGCGTTTGTCGGCACTGGGCCTGTACTCGCTGGAGTTTAGAAGGTTCATTGAAACTTACAGAATAATGAAAGGCCTGGATAGAGTGGATGTGGAGAGGATATTTCCACCAGTGGGAGAGTCTAGGACCAGAGGTCACAGTCTCAGAATTAAAGGATGCTTTTTTAGAAAGGTGATGAGGAGGAACTTCTTTAGCCAGGGGGTGGTGAATCTGTGGAACTCTTTGCCACAGAGGGCTGTGGAGGCCAAGTCAGTGGATATTCGTATGTTGCAAAACATACTTGGCTAATAAAGTATTATTGTATTGTATTATTGTGTTATTATGTATTAATGTATTGTATTATTATTATTGTATTATTATTATTATTATTATTATTATTATTATTATATTATAGTATTATAGTATTATTATTATTGTAGTATTATTATTATTATTACTATATTATTCTTGTATTATTGTATTATTATTATTGTTATTATTGTTATTCTGTCCTCTGTACTATTCTACTGTTAACATCACGTAAGGAAAACAGTTCAATTGTATTATTATTATTGTTATATTATTAAAATACTATTATTGTATTAATATTATTATTATTGTTGCATTATTATTATTGTATCATTATTATTATTATTATTGTTTTATTATTATTATTGCTGTATTATTATTATTTTATTGTATTAATATTATTATCATTATTGTATTGCTATTATTATTCTTGTATTATTACTATTATTGTTTTATTATTATTATTGTTGTATTATTATTGTTCTATAAAAGAATAAGAATTATTGTTGTATTATTAGTATTGCATTATTATTTTTATTATTATTGTATTCTTCTTCTTCTTCTTATTATTATTATTATTATTATTTTTATTATTATTGTATTATTCTTCTTCTTATTATTATTATTATTACTATTATTATTGTATTATTGATGTATTATTATATTATTACTATTATTATTGTTATTATCGTGTTGTTATTGTATTATTATTATTGTATTATTATTATTATTAGTATTGTATTTTTATTATTATTATTACTATTATTATTATTTTATTATTATTATTATTATTGTTGTATTATTAATGAATTATTATTATTATTATTGTATCATTATTATTACTATTATTATTATTGTAATTGTATTATTATTAATGTTGTTGTATTATTATTGTATTATTATTATAATTTTGTATTATTATTGTTATTGTGTTATTATTATTGTTGTATTATTATTATTATTACTATTATTGTTATTATTTTATTATTATTATTAATGTTGTTGTATTATTATTATTATTGTTGTATTATTATTTTTTATTGTATTATTAATATTTTATTATTATTATTATTGTATTGTTATTGTTAATATCATTTTTATTATTGTATTATTTTTAATGCAGCGATAGATAGATTCTTGATTAGAATGGGTGTCAAGGGTTCTGGGGAGAAGGCAGGAGAATGGGGTTAGGAGGGAGAGATAGATCAGCCATGATTGAATGGGGGAGTGGACTCGATGGGCTGAATGGTCTAATTCCACTCCTGTAACTTGTGAACATTGAAGGGGTTGCAGAACTGTACAGTGGGATCTGCGAGAAGATAGTGGGATATAGATCAACTGTACAAATGGGGGGAGAAATGGCAGATGGGGAAAGTCTGCAGTTAAAGGCACGACCCTGAACAGCATCGATGTACAGAGGGATGTTGGGGTCCAAGTCCACAGCTCCCTGAAACAAAGTGGCAACACAAGTAGAGGGAGCGGTAAACAAGGCGTATGATACGCTAGCCTTCATCGGTCGGGGCAATGAGTACAAGAGTCGGGAAGTCACGATGCAGCTGTTGAGAAAGTAGTTAAAATCTTACCATGTCCAATGCTATATCCATATGCTACAAGAGAGAGATGTTGAGACAGACAGACAATAAGTGATACATCCAATAACATTCATCACACCGTGTTGGAGGGTGACACTGAGTTGTGAGGGGAAGTGCTCTCACACTCGCTCACGGGGAGAGGGACCATCACCAGCAACATGGTGGCGCAGCGGTAGAGTTGCTGCCTCACAGCGCCAGAGACCCGGGTCCCATCCTGACTCCGGGTGCTCTCTGTACGGAGTTTGCACGTTCTCCCCGTGACCTGCTTGGGTTTTCTCCGGGCGCTCCGGTTTCCGCCCACACTCCAAAGACGTGTGGGCTTGTAGGTTAATTGGCTTTGGTAAAAATTGTAAATTGTCCCTTGCAGGTTAATGTGTGGGGATCGATGGTCGGCGCGGATTCGGTGGGCCGAAGGGCCTAATTCCGCACTGTATCTCTAAAGTAAACTAGTGTGTGAACGGGCGATCGCTGGCCGGTGTGGACTCGGTGGGCCGAAGGGCCTGTTTCTGCGTTGTATCTCTAAAGTCTAAAGTCTAAAGAATAGTTGGCCAGTGCGGTGTGCGGAGAAGTCAGTCGGCGAATGTCAGGGACAGTCAGAGCTGACTTGTATTTTAATGCAAATTGGAATGTGCAGGGTCACTCAGCGGGTCCGGCCGCTTCTGTGGAGAACATGGATGGGTGACGTTTCACAGAGTGCTGGAGTAACTCAGCGGGTCAGGCAGCATCTGTGGAGAACATGGATAGGTGACGTTTCACAGAGTGCTGGAGTAACTCAGCGGGTCAGGCAGCATCTGTGGAGAACATGGATGGGTGACGTTTCACAGAGTGCTGGAGTAACTCAGCGGGTCAGGCAGCATCTGTGGAGAACATGGATAGGTGACGTTTCACAGAGTGCAGGAGTAACTCAGCGGGTCAGGCAGCATTTCTGTAGAGACAGAATGGGCGATGTTTCTGGCCGAGAACCTTCTTCAGACTGAGTCGGGGAGAGGGAGACAGCGATAAAGGAGAGTAAGGTGTGAAAACGAGACATCAAAGGAGACGCGGCTGAAGGAAGATGTAGAATAGATTGTTGTTTGCTCGGAGAAGGTTGCAACAAAGCATACGGAGATACAATGCAATGGGGGAGGGAGGGAGAGAGGGAAGGAGGAAGGGAAGGAGGGAGGGAGGGAGGGAGGGAGGGAAGGAGGGAGGGAGGGAGGGAGGGAAGGAGAGAGGGAGGGAGGGAAGGAGTGAGGGCGTGAGGGAGGGAGGGAGTGAGTGAGGGAGGGAGGGAGGGAGGGAGGGAGAGAGTGAGGGAGGGAGGGAGAGAGCGAGGGAGGGAGGGAGGGAAGGAATGAGAGAGGGAGGGAGGGAGGGAAGGAGGGAGAGAGTGAGTGAGGGAGGGAGGGAGAGAGTGAGGGAGGGAGGGGAGGAGGGAGGATGGGAGGGAGGGAGGGAGAGAGTGAGGGAGGGAGGGAAGGAAGGAGAGAGTGAGTGAGGAAGGGAAGGAGGGAGAGAGTGAGTGAGGGAGGGAGGGAGGGAGAGAGTGAGGGAGGGAAGGAAGGAGAGAGTGAGGTAGGGAGGAAGGGAGCGAGGGAGGGTGAGAGAGAGAGGGAGGGAGGGAAGGAGGGAAGGAGGGAGTGAGTAAGGGAGTGTCTGGTCGGTAGGTACAATGTGAGTTGCGTCTGTACCTGAGTGTTTTCCACTGTGACCTGTGGAGGAAGGAGAGCAGTGTTGATATACGCTCCGGTCTACCAGCCCGTGAACACACTCATCACTCTACACACAGCAGCATGGACAGGTTGCTGGAGTAACTCCATGGGTGCTGCAGCGGTAGAGTTGCTGCCTCACACCCGCCTTCCATCCTGACTACATAGAAACATAGAAAGATAGAAAATATGTGCAGGAGTAGGCCATTCGGCCCTTCGAGCCTGCACCGCCATTGAATATGATCATGGCTGATCATCCAACTCAGTGTCCTGTACCTGCCTTCTCTCCATACCCCCTGATCCCTTTAACCACAACGGCCACATCTAACTCCCTCTTAAATATAGCCAATGAACTGGCCTCAACTATCTTCTGTGGCAGAGAATTCCACAGATTCACCACTCTGTGTGAAAAATGTTTTTCTCATCTCGGTCCTAAAATACTTCCCCTTTATCCTTAAACTGTCGGCTGCTGTACCAACTCCCCTGTAACTGCTAAGCAGTAAGCTGTAACCATTAACCTGTGATCACTAACCTGTGACTGCTAACTGGGAACCTGCAACTGACAACGAGTAACTAGTAACCTGTAACTAGTAACCTGTAACTGCGAACTGGGAACTGGGAACTGGGAACTGGGAACTGGGAACTGGGAACTGGGAACTGGGTACTGGGAACTGGGAACCTGTAACTGGGAACTGGGAACTGAGAACTGGGAACTGGGAACGGGGAACTGGGAACTGGGAACTGGGAACCGGGAACTGGGAACTGGGAACTGGGAACCTGTAACTGGGAACTGGGAACTGGGAACTGGGAACTGGGAACTGGGAACTGGGAACCTGGGAACCTGTAACCGGGAACCTGTAACTGGGAACCGGGAACTGGGAACTCAGAACTGGGAACTGGGAACCTGTAACTGGGAACTGGGAACTGGGAACTGGGAACTGGGAACTGGGAACTGGGAACTGGGAATTGGGAACTGGGAACTGGGAACTGGGAACCTGTAACTGGGAACTGGGAACTGGGAACCGGGAACTGGGAACTGGGAACTGGGAACCTGTAACTGGGAACTGGGAACTGGGAACTGGGAACTGGGAACTGGGAACTGGGAACTGGGAACCTGTAACCGGGAACCTGTAACTGGGAACCGGGAACTGGGAACTCAGAACTGGGAACTGGGAACCTGTAACTGGGAACTGGGAACTGGGAACTGGGAACTGGGAACTGGGAACTGGGAACTGGGAATTGGGAACTGGGAACTGGTAACCTGTAACTGGTAAACATTAACTGTTAACCTCTAACTGCTAACCTATCCGGAACACGGTGTGGACCGCTGTGGAGCGCTGTGTGGAACGCTGTGGACCGCTATGAAGCGCTGTGGAACACTGTGGAACGCTGTGTGGAACACTGTGGAACACTGTGGAACAGTGTGGAACACTGTGGAACACTGTGGAACAGTGTGGAACCCTGTGGAACACTGTGGAACACTATGGAACACTGTGGAACACTGTGTGAACACTGTGGAACACTGTGGAACACTGTGGAACACTGTGTGGAACACTGTGGAACACTGTGGAGCGCTGTGTGTAACACTGTGGAACACTGTGTGGAACACTGTGGAATTGTGTGGAACACTGTGGAACACTGTGTGGAACACTGTGGAACACTGTGGAGCGCTGTGTGTAACACTGTGGAACACTGTGTGGAACACTGTGGAATTGTGTGGAACACTATGGAACACTGTGTGGAACACTGTGGAATTGTGTGGAACATTATGGAACACTGTGTGGAACACTGTGGAATTGTGTGGAACATTGTGGAACACTGTGTGGAACACTGTGGAGCTCTGTGGAACACTGTGGAACACTGTGGAACATTGTGGAGCACTGTGGAACACTGTGGGGCACTGTGGAACAACGTGGAGCACTGTGGAACACTGTGGAGCGCTGTGTGGAACACTGTGGAACACTGTGGAACACTGTGGAACACTGTGGAGCGCTGTGGAACACTGTGTGGAACACTGTGGAACACTGTGGAGCGCTGTGTGGAACACTGTGAAACACTGTGGAACACTGTGGAACACTGGAACACTGTGGAACACTGTGGAACACTGTGTGGAACAATGGGGAACACTGTGTGGAACGCTGAGCAGAATATCTGCCTTACCCATGCTGATGTACGGCGGCATGCAGACCAGCACCAAGACAAGGCTGATGGAGAACATCATGGTGAAGCTTGGAGCGACGTTACCCGATTGAATGCAGCGGCACACAGCCTTATATAGCACGCACACAATCAGATCCAGGCCAGATTCTCTGGCTCTCACACCTATTTAGATGCCTCTGATAGTGGATGGCAGCCCGCTCGCTAATCAGTGGCCCATTCTAAACCAGTGTTCCGTGAATTTCTGATATGAAATCTGAGCGTGGAACCCGTCCAAGTTTGTGATCCTGGAAGTAAACATCCACAGCAATGCCTGATGTGGTCAACACCGCACACAGCTGCCCCATTCAAACTCCCATTTGCCCCACGGAGGAGCAGCTTGCACAGATCGGACAATAGACAAGAAACAACCGGTGCAGGAGTAGGCCATTCGGCCCTTCGAGCCAGCACCGCCATTCACTGTGATCCTGGCTGATCATCCCCAATCAGTACCCCGTTCCTGCCTTTTCCACATATCCCCTGACTCCGCTATCTTTAAGAGCTCTCTCTTGAAAGCATCCAGAGAATTGGCCTCCACTGCCTTCTGAGGCAGAGAATTCCACAGACTCACAACTCTCTGGGTGAAAAAGTTTTTCCTCATCTCCATTCTAAATGGCCGACCCATTATTCCTAAACTGTGTGTGGCCCCTGGTTCTGGACTCCCCAACATTGGGAACACTGCCTCCAGCGTGTCTAATCCCTTAATAATCTTATATGTTTCAATAAGATCCCGTCTTATCCTTCTAGATTCCAGTGTACACACTCGCGGGTGAGCAAACGCCTGCTCGGCCGGAAGTACTCATCGGACAAAGGCGTCGTAATCCTTCCCGGGAGCTGGTCCCGCACAACTCGAGCCGCCTTTCCTCGACACCCTTTCCCTCTCTCCGAGACACTGGGAGGTTTGGCCTGTACGGGATCCTCCTCCACACTCTGCACTTCCTCGTCCTGGTCCACCGTCCGGAAACTAATGCCCCTGTCCCACTTAGGAAACCTGAACGGAAAGCTCTGGAGACTTTGCGCCCCACCCAAGGTTTCCCCGCGGTTCCCGGAGGTTTTTGTCAGTCTCCCTAATGGTCGAAAGTGGTTTCCGCTTCTTCTATGTTCCGGCGATTATTTCAAAAAATTCAAAACTGGCCGCGACTAAAAATAGGTTGCCGTTTAAAAAATCGGAATTTTTTTTGTCGAAGCCGGTTGCGATGCTAGTTGAAGGTGGTTGCCGGAGGTTGCAGGTAGTGAAAGGTCTACCTCCGCAACCACCTGCAACCTCCGGCAACCACCTTCAACTAGCATCGCAACCGGCTTCGACTAAAAAATTGCCGATTTTTAAAACGGCAACCGATTTTTAGTCGCGGCCGGTTTTGAATTTTAAAAGTAAGAAGACACTAATGGGAGTTATCTACAGGATCCCAAACAGTAGCCTGGATATAGAAACATAGAAACATAGAAAATAGGTGCAGGAGTAGGCCATTCGGCCCTTCGAGCCAGCACCGCCATTCAATACGATCATGGCTGATCATTCAACTCAGTATCCTGCACCTGCCTTCTCTCCATACCCCCTGATCCCTTTAGCCACAAGGGCCACATCTAACTCCCTTTTAAATATAGCCAATGAACTGGCCTCAACTACATTCTGGGGCAGAGAATTCCAGAGATTCACCACTCTCTGTGTAGAAAATGTTTTTCTCATCTCAGTGCTAAAAGATTTCCCCTTTATCCTTAAACTGTGACCCCTTGTTCTGGACTTCCCCAACATCGGGAACAATCTTCCTGCATCCAGCCTGTCCAACCCCTTAATTTTTTTGTAAGTGTCTATAAGATCCCCCCTCAATCTTCTAAATTCTAGCGAGTACAAGCCGAGTCTATCCAGTCTTTCTTCACATGAAAGTCCTGCCATCCCAGGAATCAGTCTGGTGAACCTTCTCTGTACTCCCTCTATGGCAAGAATGTCCTTCCTCAGATTAGGAGACCAAACTGTACGCAATACTCCAGGTGTGGTCTCACCAAGATCCTGTACAACTGCAGTAGAACCTCCCTGCTATAGGGTGCAAGTTGCAGCAGGAGTTAAAATTGGCATGTAACAAAGGTAATGCCACTGTGGTTATGGGCGATTTCAATATGCAGGTAGACTAGGAAAATCAGGTTGGTTCTGGATCGAAAGAAAGGGAGTTTGCAGGGTGCCTCCAAGATGGATTCTTAGTTCACGTTCAAGCTCAAGTTCAAGTTCACATTTATTGCCACATGCACCAATTGAGGTACAGTGGAATATGATTTACCATGCAGCCATACAAACGAAAGAGCACAACACACAATAGAATACAACGTGAACATCCACCACAGTGGAATCAACATTCTGCACTTTGGTGGAAGGCAATAACGTTCAGTCAGTCCTGCTCCTTTGTTCATCCGTGGTCGGGGCCATGAACCCTTCGCAGTCGCCGCTACAGATGGCCTGATGTATAGGCCCTCTCGTTGGGATGCTCGAAACTCCGACGTTGGGACTCCGTGGCTTGGGGGTCCCGAATCGGGCGCTTCCTACCGGTGACCGCGGCTTCACGCGTTTTAGGGCGCAGGCCGGCGGTCGGAGCTCTTCTTAGAGCTCTTCTTAGAGAAGCTTGTACTGGAGCCTACCAGAGAGAAGGCAATTCTGGATTTAGTATTGTCCAATGAACCATTTTTTAATAAAGGGAACTCAAGGTAAAGGAAGGTAGTGACCATAATATGATAAGTTTTCTCTGCAATTTGAGAGGGAGAAGGTTAAATCAGAAGTGTCAGTGTTGCAGTTGAACAAAGAGGACTATGAAGGCATGAGAGAGGAGCTGGCCAAGGCCGACTGGAAAAGGATCCCAGCAGGAATTACGGTGGAACAGCAATGGCAGAGATTTCTAGGCATAATGCAGAAGATGCATGATCATTTCATTCCAAAGAGGAAGAAAGATCCTAAGGGGAGTAGGTGGCAACCGTGGCTGACAAGGTGAAGTTAGGGATGGAATAAAACTAAAAGAAAAGGTGTATAACACAGCAAAGAGTAGCGGGAAGCCAGAGGATTGGGAAAACTTCAAAGGACAACAGGTAACAAAAAGGTCAATACGAGGTGAAAAGATGAAGTACGAGGGTGAGCTGGCCAAGAATATAAAGAATGATATTAAAAACTTCTTGAGGTATGTTAAGAGATGAAGGTTAGTAAAGACAAATGTGGGTTCCATGAAGGCAGAAACAGGTGAAATTATTATGGGGAACAAGAAAATGGCAGAAGAGTTGAACAGGTACTTTGGTTCTGTCTTCACTGAGGAAGACACAAACAATCGCCCAGATGTACTAGAGGACAGAGGATCTAGGAAGAAAGAGGAACTGAAAGAAATTTGCATTGGGTGAGAAATAGTATTGGGTAGACTGATGGGACTGAAGGCTGATACATCCCCAGGGCCTGATGGTCTACATCCCAGGGTACTTAAGGAGATGGCTCCTGAAATCGTGGACGCATTGGTGATCATTTTCCTATGTTCTATAGATTCAGGATCAGTTCCTGTGGATTGGAGGGTAGCTAATGTTATTCCACTTTTCAAGAAAGGCGGGAGAGAGAAAACGGGGAATTATAGACCAGTTAGCCTGACATTGGTGGTGGGGAAGATGCTGGAGTCAATTATTAAAGAAGTAATAACGACACATTTGGGTAGCAGTAAAAGGATTGGTCCAAGTCAGTGTGGGTTTATGAAGGGGAAATCTTGCTTGACTAATCTTCTGGAATTTATTTGAGGGTGTGACAAGTAAAATGGTTGAAGGAGAGCCAGTGGATGTAGTGTATCTGGACTTTCAGAAAGCCTTTGATAAGGTCCTACACTGGAGATTAGTGGGCAAAATCAGAGCACATGGTATTGGGGGTAGGGTATTGACATGGATAGATAATTAGTTGGCAGACAGGAAACAAAGAGTGGGAATAAACGGGTCCCTGTCAGAATGGCAGGCAGTGGCGAGTGGAGTGCCGCAAGGCTCGGTGCTGGGGCCGCAACTATTTACAATATATATTAATGATTTAGATGATGGGATTAAAAGCAACACTAGCAAATTTGCAGTTGACACAAAACTGGGTGGCAGTTTGAACTGCGAAGAGGATGCTAGGAGGTTGCAGGGAGACTTGGACAGGTTGAATAAGTGGGCAGATGCATGGCAGATGCAGTATAATGTAGATAAATGTGAGGTTATCCACTTTGGCGGCAAGAACAATGAGGCAGATTATTATATCAATGGTGTCAGATTAGGAAAAAGGGAAGTGCAACGAGACCTGGATGTCCTTGTACACCAGTCACTGAAAGTAAACATGCAGGTACAGCAGGCAGTGAAGAAAGCTAATGGCATGTTGGCCTTCATAACGAGTGGATTTGAGTATAGGAGTATGGAGGTCCTTCTGCAGTTGTACAGAGCCCTGGTGAGACCACATCTGGAGTATTGTGTGCAGTTTTGGTCTCCAAATTTGAGGAAGGACATTCATGCTATTGAGGGAGTGCAGCGTAGGTTCACAAGGTTAATTCCCAGGATGATGGGACTGTCATATGAGGAAAGATTGGAAAGACTGGGCGTGTATTTACTGGAATTTAGAAGGATGAGAGGGTATCTTATAGAAACATATAACATTATAAAAGGTTAGAAACATAGAAACATAGAAAATATGTGCAGGAGTAGGCCATTCGGCCCTTCGGGCCTGCACCGCCATTCAATATGATCATGGCTGATCATTCAACTCAGTATCCTGTACCTGCCTTCTCTCCATACCCCCTGATCCCTTTAGCCACAAGGGCCACATCTAACTCCCTCTTAAATATTGCCAATGAACTGGCCTCAACTACCTTCTGTGGCAGAGAATTCCAGAGATTCACCTCTCTCTGTGTGAAACATGTTTATCTCATCTCAGTCCTAAAAGATTTCTTCTTTATCCTTAAACTGTGACCCCTTGTCCTGGACTTCCCCAACATCGGGAACAATCCTCCTGCATCTAACCTGTCCAACTCCTTAAGAATTTTGTAAGTTTCTATAAGATACCCCCTCAATCTTCTAAATTCTAGCGAGTACAAGCCGAGTCTATCCAGTCTTTCTTCATATGAAAGTCCTGACATCCCAGGAATCAGTCGGGTGAACCTTCTCTGTACTCCCTCTATGGCAAGAATGTCTTTCCTCAGATTAGGAGACCAAAACTGTACGCAATACTCCAGGTGTGGTCTCACCAAGACCCTGTACAACTGCAGTAGAACCTCCCTGCTCCTATACTCAAATCCTTTTGCTATGCATGCTAACATACCATTCGCTTTCTTCACTGCCTGCTGCACCTGCATGCCTAGTTTCAATGACTGGTGTACCATGACACCCAGGTCTCGTTGCATCTCCCCTTTTCCTAATCGGCCACCATTCAGATAATAGTCTACTTTCCTGTTTTTGCCACCAAAGTGGATAACCTCACATTTATCCACATTATACTGCATCTTCTATGCATTTTCCCACTCACCCAGCCTATCCAAGTCACCTTGGAGCCTCCTAGCATCCTCCTCACAGCTAACACTGTCCCCCAGCTTCGTGTCATCCGCAAACATGGAGATGTTGCATTCAATTCCTTCGTCCAAATCATTAATATATATTGTAAATAGCTGGGGTCCCAGCACTGAGCCTTGCGGTTCCTCACTAGTCACTGCCTGCCATTCTGAAACGGACCCGTTTACTCCTACTCTTTGCTTCCTGTTTGCCAGCCAGTTCTCTATCCACATCAATACTGAACCCCGAATACCGTGTGCTTTAAGTTTGTATACTAATCTCTTATGTGGGACCTTGTCGAAAGCCTTCTTAAAGTCCAGATATAACACATCCACTGGCTCTTTCTTATCCACTCTACTAGTTACATCCTCGAAAAATTCTATAAGATTCGTCAGACATGATTTACCTTTCATAAATCCATGCTGACTTTGTCCAATGATTTCACCACTTTCCAAATGTGCTGCTATACCATCTTTAATAACTGACTCTAGCAGTTTCCCCACTACCGATGTTAGACTAACTGGTCTATAATTCCCCGTTTTCTCACTCCCTCCCTTTTTAAAAAGTGGGGTTACATTAGCTACCCTCCAATCCTCAGGAACTACTCCAGAATCTAAGGAGTTTTGAAAAATTATCACTAATGCATTCACTATTTCTGGGGCTACTTCCTTAAGTACTCTGGGATGCAGCCTATCTGGCCCTGGGGATTTATCGGCCTTTAATCCATTCAATTTACCTAACACCACTTCCCGGCTAACCTGGATTTCACTCAGTTCCTCCATCTCATTTAACCCCCGGTCCCTTGCTATTTACGGCAGATTAATTAAGTCTTCCTCAGTGAAGACAGAACCAAAGTAGTTATTCAATTGGTCTGCCATGTCCTTGTTCCCCATGATCAATTCACCTGTTTCTGACTGTAAAGGACCTACATTTGTTTTAACTAATCTTTTTCTCTTCACATATCTATAAAAACGTTTGCAGTCAGTTTTTATGTTCCCTGCCAGTTTTTTTTCATAATCTATTTTCCCTTTCCTAATTACGCCCTTTTTCCTCCTCTGCTGGACTATGAATTTCTCCCAGTCCTCTGGTAGGCTGCTTTTTCTGGCTAATTTGTACGCTTCATCTTTTGTTTTGATACTCTCCCTGATTTCCTTTGTTATCCACAGATGCACTACCTTCCCTGATTTATTCTTTTGCCAAACTGGGATGAACAATTGTTGTAGTTCATCCATGCAGTCTTTAAATGCCTTCCATTGCATCTCCACCGTCAACCCTTTAAGAATCAATTGCCAGTCAATCTTGGCCAATTCACGTCTCATACCCTCAAAGTTACCTTCCTTTAAGTTCAGAACCCTTGTTTCTGAATTAACAATGTCACTCTCCATCCTAATGAAGAACTCAACCATATTATGGTCACTCTTGCCCAAGGGGCCACGCACAACAAGACTGCTAACTAACCCTTCCTCATTACTCAATACCCAGTCTAGAATAGCCTGCTCTCGATCTTGGGGGAGTCCAGAAGCAGGGGCCACAGTCTAAGAATAAGGGGGAGCCATTTAAAGCTGGGGCCACGGAACGTTTTTGAAAGTAGGGGGCGCTGAGCGATCACTAATCACCGGCCTCTGGTGTACCCGGTGAGGGAGCGGAGCAAAGGGTGGCACAATTATTACTTTTTGCTGTTGCTCGATCTCCAAAAACTGGGGGATAATGCAGGCCAACCCCCAACTCAAAAATGGGGGGATTTATCCCCCATTCTCTCTCTCTCTCTCTCTCTCTCTCTCTCTCTCTCTCTCTCTCTCTCTCTCTCTCTCTCTCTCTCTCTCTCTCTCCCTCCCTCCCTCCCTCCCTCCCTCCTTCCCTCCCTCCCTCCCTCCCTCCCTCCCTCCCCCCTCCCTCCCTCCCTTCCGCCCGGCAGCTAATCACAGCGCTTCGTTCACAGCCCCATATCTCGACTGTGAACCGAGCTGTGATTGCCCATTGAGCGGAGGGGAGGGAGGGTTTGTTTGGGGGGTGGGGGGCAGTCTGTTTCCGCCACGGCTGGCCCTGGTTTTGCTGCGCTCACTGTGCGCTTATTCTGAGATTATGGACGTCGGGGGTCCTCAGAAGAAGATAAAAATACCCCTGCGGGCCGGATAATTTCGGGTAATGAAGCACGTCCCGCCAAAAAAGTGGAGGGGCGGCAGCCCCCCCCCAACTCCCACCCCCCGCTTCCGCGGCCCATGTAAAGCTGAGATGAGAAAAAAACTTTTTCACTCAGAGAGTTGTGAATTTGTGGGATTCTCTGCCACAGAAGGCAGTAGAGGCCAATTCACTGGTTAAATTAAAAAGGGAGTTAGATAGAGCTCTTGGGGCGAGCAGAATCAAGGGATATGGGGAGAAGGCAGGCACGGGTTACTGATTGTGGAAGATCAGCCATGATCACAATGAATGTTGATGCAGGCTCGAAGGGCCGAATGGCCTCCTCCTGCACCTATTGTCTATTGTCTATTGTCTGACCTCAGCATCAAACTGCTGGTCTCTTTGTTGTGGATGTGCTTCATGCTCCAGTTTACACTGCTGTGGACTGGTTACCCTGTATCACTGATCATTTATTGTGCAGTCATTTATTGTGTTGTGGTGTTCCCGGACCTGGCTAAGGTTTACGAGTCGTCCTTAAATACAGGAGAGGTGCCGGAAGAGTGGAGGGTGACAAATGTGCCTCTTTTCAAGAACGGCTACGGGGAAAATGCTGGGAACTATAGGCCGGTGAGCTTAATATCTTTGGTTGGTAAGTTACGAGAGAATATACTGAAGGATAGGATATGCAAGCATTTAAACGGACAAGGGCTGATTAGGGATAGTCGGCATGGTTTTATACGTGGGAGGTCGTGTCTCACGAAGGTGGTTGAGATATTTGAGGACGTGAGCAAAAGGGTGGACGAGGGCAGAGCTGTAGATGTTGTGAACATGGACTTCAGTAAGGCATTCGACAAGGTTCCACATGGGAGGCTGCTCTGGAAGGTTAGATCGCATGGGATCCAAGGAGAGATAGCTGAATGGATAGCAAATTGGCTCCATGGAAGGAAGCAGAGGGTGATGGTGGAAGGTTGCTTCTCGGGCTGGAGGCCTGTGACTAGTGGTATGCCTCAGGGTTCGGTGCTGGGCCTGTTACTGTTTGTCATCTACATCAATGATTTGGATGAGAACATACAGGGTAGATTCAAAAGTTTGCAGATAATCCCAAAATGGGTTGGTTTGCAGATAGTGAAGATGGTTGTGAAATATTGCAGCAGGATCTGGATCGATTGGCCAGGTGGGCGGTGGAATGGTTGATGGAATTTAATACGGAGAAATGTGAGGTGTTGCATTTTGGAAAGACTTGTTCCATACACCAACCACCCTCCGGGTGAAAAAGATGCCCCTCATGTTCCCATTAAATCTTCCCCCTCACCGCAAACCTCTCCTCTGGTCCTCGATTCCCCGACTCTGGGCAAGAGACTCTGTGAATCTACCCGATCTACTCCTCTCATGATCTTATACACATCAATAAGATCTCCCTTTATCTTCCTGCGCTTCATGGAATTGAGACCCAGCCTACTATAAGAATAAGGAGTAAGCCATTTAGAACGGAGACGAGGAAACACTTTTTCTCACAGAGAGTGGTGAGTGTGGAACTCTCTGCCTCAGAGGGCAGTGGAGGCAGGTTTTCTGGATGCTTTCAAGAGAGAGCTAGAGAGAGCTCTTAAAAATAGCAGAGTCAGGGGATGTGAGGAGAAGGCAGGAACAGGGTACTGACTGGGGATGATCAGCTATGATCACGTTGAATGGCGGTGCTGGCTCGAAGGGCCGAATGGCCTGCTCCTGCACCTATTGCCTATTGTCTACTCAACCTCTCCCTATAGCTCACACCATCTAGTCCTGGCAACATCCTTGTAAATCTTTTCTGAACCCTTTCAAGCTTTACAATATCTTTCCTATAACATGGTGCCCAGAACTGAACACAATATTCTAAGTGCGGTCTCACCAACGTCTTATACAACTGCAACGAGACCTCCCAGCTTCTATACTCAATACTCCGACTGATGAAGGCCAAAGTGCCTAAAGCCTTCTTGACCACCTTATCTACCTGCGACTCGACCTTCATGGAACCATGCACTTGTACTCCAAGATCCCTCTGCTCTACAACACTACCCAGAGGCCTAGCATTTACAATATAGATCCTGCCCTTGTTAGACGTCCCAAAATGCCACACCTCACAAATCTCTGTATTAAATTCCATCAACCATTCCTCCGCCCACCTGGCCAACCGATCCAGATCCTGCTGCAATATCTGACGACCGACTGCACTATCTTTAATCCCACCTAAGATAGACGAAGTGCTGGAGTAACTCAGCGCGACCGGCAGCATGTCTGGAGAGAAGGAATGGGTGAGGTTTCAGGTCGAGACCCTTCTTCAGACTGGCCACCCACTTGTGTGCCATCTGCAAACTTGCCAACCCTGCCACGTACATTCGCATCCAAATCAATTTCGCCCTCTGCTGCTCTGCCTCCAGCACTTGGCCAAGATGCTCCACGCAAAGCAGGCAGGCAAAGTGCCATGTGTGAATCTGCACCTTGGCAGATGGATGAAGAGTCTGTATCTGGCCGGATGCAAGTCATGTGACACCTTGATGCTCAACGATCAGATAATGGAGGGGACAAAATGTTCCCTTCTCTGCTGCTGCTGATCTTGTGGCCAGGGTTCTGCACAGAGGAGTCCCCCTGCAACCTGTTTCTCTCGCGGTTCACAGACTCGCCAGCCGCCTGCCACTTTTGCGGGCTGGGAGAGCCTGAGTTCCACGTCTACATGGAGTGTGTGAGGTTGCAGCCCCTGTTTCAATATCTAAAGGGGCTTCATTAAAAGTCTTCTCACCCACCACTCCACCTCCAGGTCCCTCAGATCGGCTGACTTGGGGTTGCTGAATATCCCACGGTCTAGGCATAAGCTCAGGGTCGACCGCGCCTTTGCGGTTGCAGCCCCTAGACTGTGGAACAGCATCCCCCTTCCCATCAGAACTGCCTCCTCCATCGACTCCTTTAAGTCAAGACTAAAAACGTATCTATACTCCCAAGCCTTTGTTGACGTCCTCTGAGCGAGGGCTATATGTATATATGTATGTAGTTTGTTTGTTTATACTATTCTGATAACAACTGTAAAGCACTTTGGCCAACGAGAGTTGTTTTTTAAATGTGCTATATAAATAAATGTGACTTGACTTGACTTGACTTGCTCCTTGCCTTCTGGCCGAACTTCCCACCCACCATCCTCATCTTCGGACACCCTGTGCGTAGGGGAGAGAGGGTAGAGGGCTGAAGATGTCCTGGTTGGAGATCGACACACAATGCCGGAGTAACTCAGCGGGACAGGCAGCGTCTCTGGATAGAAGGGATGGGTGACGTTTCGGGTCGAGACCCTTCTTCAGAATGTCCTGGTCGGGTTTGCACCTGGGCCTGGCCAAGCTGGCCATCCACGCGTCACAACGCCAGGCGTTAGAGGGCTCTGTCCGAGCCGGCTGCCTGCCACTTTTAGGGGGTTACGTCCGCGCCCAGGTGGTACTAGAGAGTGACTAGTCCACGGGTGCCGTGCGGGGTTTCCGGGACCGCTGGGCACGGCGGGAAGTGGAATCGATCCTTAATAACGATGGGGAAATAGTTCTTTAAGAATATTTGACTTACTTGTACTATGGTGGTGGGTTTTGTTTCGAATTATTTAGTTATAGTATAGATAAATGTGAGGTTATCCACTTTGGCGGCAAAAACAAGGGGGCATATTATTATCTCAATGGGGTTAGGTTAGGTAAGTGGGAGGTACAGTGAGACCTGGGTGTCCTTGTACACCGGTCACTGAAAGTTGGCGTGCAGGTACAGCAGGCAGTGAAGAAAGCTAATGGAATGTTGGCCTTCATAACAGGAGGATTTCTGTATAGGAGTAAAGAGGTTCTTCCGCAGTTGTATAAGGCTCTGGTGAGACCACATCTGGAGTATTGTGTACAGTTTTGGTCTCCTAATTTGAGGAAGGACATCCTTGTGATTGAGGCAGTGCAGCGTAGGTTCACGAGATTGATCCCTGGGATGGCGGGACTGTCATATGAGGAAAGATTGAAAAGACTAGGCTTGTATTCACTGGAGTTTAGAAGGATGAGAGGGGATCTTATAGAAACATATAAAATTATAAAAGGACTGGACAAGCTAGATGCAGGAAAAATGTTCCCAATGTTGGGCGAGTCCAGAACCAGGGGCCACATTCTTAGAATAAAGGGGAGGTCATTTAAGACTGAGGTGAGAACAAACTTTTTCACCCAGAGAGTTGTGAATTTATGGAATTCCCTGCCACAGAGGGCAGTGGAGGCCAAATCACAGGATGGATTTAAGAGAGAGTTAGATAGAGCTCTAGGGGCTAGTGGAGTCAAGGGATTTGGGGAGAAGGCAGGCACGGGTTATTGATTGGGGACGCTCAGCCATGATCACAATGAATGGCGGTGCTGGCTCGAAGGGCTGAATGGCCTCCTCCTGCACCTATTTTCTATGTTTCTATGTTAGTATTGTAAATAGTATTGTAAATACTCGAATAAATCTATTTTTGGTTAAAGAAAAATTCGTGGTGGGCACAGGGATTTATACCACTGTGAGACCGCATTTAGACTATTGTGTTCAGTTCTGGGCACCGTGTTACAGAAAAGATGTCGTCAAGCTGGAAAGGGCGCAGAGAAGATTTACGAGGATGTTGCCAGGACTCGAGGGGCCTGAGCTACAGGGAGAGGTTGGGGCAGGGCTGTGAGTTTATTCCTTGGAGCACAGGAGGATGAGGGGTGATCTTATAGAGGTGTACCAAATCATGAGAGGAATAGATCGGGTAGATGCACAGAGTCTCTAGCCCAGAGTAGGGGAATCGAGGACCAGAGGACACAGGTTTAAGGTGAAGAGGAAAAGATTTAATCGGAACCCGAGGGGCAACTTTTCCTCACAGAGGGTGGTGGGTGTATGGAACGAGCTGACGGAGGAGTTTGTTGAGGCAGGGACAATCACAACATTCAAGAGACACTTGGACAGGTACATGGATTGGACAGGTTTGGAGGGATGTGGGCCAAATGCAGAGAGGTGGGAATAGTGTAGATGGGACATGTTGGCCGATGTGGGCAAGTTGGGCTGAAGGGTCTGTTTCCGTGACTCTGTGACTGGTGTAGATGGGGCATGTTGGCCAGTGTAGATGGGCATGTTGGTTGGTGTGGACAATTTGGGCTGAAGGACCTGTTTCCATGACCCTGTGACTAGTGTAGATGGGGCATGTTGGTCGGTGTGGGCAAGTTGGGCTGAAGGAAGGGCCTGTTTCCGTGACTCTTGGACTTGTGTAGATGGGGCATGTTGGCCGGTGTGGGCAAGTTGGGCTGAAGGGCCTGTTTCCTTGACTCTGTGAATAGTGTCGATGGGGCATGTTGGTCGGTGTGGGCAAGTTGGGATGAAGTGTCTGTTTCCGTGACTCTGTGACTACTGTAGATGGGGCATGTTGGCCAGTGTAGATGGGGCATGTTGGCCGGTGTGGGCAAGTTGGGCCGAGGGACGATTGTAATCATGTATTGTCATTCTGCTGACTGGGTAGCACGCAACAAAAGCTTTTCACTGCACCTCGGTACACGTGACAATAAACTAAACTGTAACTGTAACATTGATATAGATCAGCCACAGAAACGGGCAGAGAAATGGCAGACGGAGTTTAACCCGAGCAAGTGTGTGAGTTGTTGCACTTTGGGAGGTCGAATGCAAGAACAAAGTCTACAGTTGATGGCAAGATCCTGAACAGCATCGATGTACTGAACCTCGTGAAACTATGCTGCACTCCCTCAATAGCAAGAATGTCCTTCCTCAAATTTGGAGACCAAAACTGCACACAATACTCCAGATGTGGTCTCACCAGGGCCCTGTACAACTGCAGAAGGACCTCTTTGCACGTATACTCAACTCCTCTTGTTATGAAGGCTAACATGCCATCAGCTTTCTTCACTGCCTGTTGTACCTGCATGCTTACTTGCGGGCAGGTCTGATCGCCCCCATGACAGGGACGATGTGGGGGCTTTGGATAGGGTGCAGAGGACCCCCAAGAGATCTGGGGGTCCTTGTTCATCAGTCACTGAAAGTAAGCATGCAGGTACAGCAGGCAGTGAAGAAAGCGAATGGCATGTTGGCCTTCATAACAAGAGGAGTTGAGTATCGGAGCAAAGAGGCCCTTCTGCAGTTGTACAGGGCCCTAGTGAGACCACACCTGGAGCATTGTGTGCAGTTTTGGTCTCCAAATTTGAGGAAGGATATTCTTGCTATTGAGAGAATGCAGCGTAGGTTCACCAGGTTAATTCCCGGGATGGCGGGACTGTATTCTGTTGATAGGATGGAGCGGCTGGGCTTGTATACTTTGGAATTTAGAAGTATGAGAGGGGATCTTATTGAAACATATAAGATTATTTAGGGATTGGAAAGGCAAGAGGCAGGAATCATGTTCCCGATGTTGGGGGAGTCCAGAACCAGGGGCCACAGTTTAAGAATAAGGGGTAGGCCATTTAGAACGGAGATGAGGAAAACCTTTTTCACCCAGAGAGTTGTGAATCTGTGGAATTCTCTGCCTCAGAAGGCAGTGGAGGCCAATTCTCTGGATGCTTTCAGGAGAGAGTTAGATAGTGCTCTTAAAGATAGCGGAGTCAGGGGATATGGTGAGAAGGCAGGAACGGGGTACTGATTGTGTATGATAAGCCATGATCATATTGAATGGCGGTGCTGGCTTGAAGGGCCGAATGGCCTACTCCTGCACCTATTGTCTATTGTCCCCATTACGGGATGTGGAGGCTTTGGAGAGGGTGCAGAGGTGGTTTACCAGGACGTTGCCTGGATTAGAGGGTTTCAGCTACAGGGAGAGATTAGAGAGCTTTCGATTTTCTCTAGAATGTCTGAGGTTTGAAGGGAGACATAGAAGTGAATAAGATTATGAGAGGCATAGACAGGGTACATAGTCAGATCCTTTCCCCCAGGGTGGAGATGTCCAAGACTAGAGGGCGTAGGCAAAGTTTAAAGGAAATGTGCAGGGCAAGTTTTCCCCCACAATACAATACAATAATACTTTATCAGTCAAGTATGTTTTGCAACATACGAGGAATTTTATTCGCCAAGTCTGTCATACCAATAATAAGCAACAGAACACATAAAATACATTTTAACATAAACATCCACCACAGCGACTCCTCCACATTCCTCACTGCGGTGGAAGGCGAAAAAAAAGTCCAATATCTTCCCTTCTTTGTTCTCCCGCAGTCGGGAGCCTCGAGCCTTCTGTTGATGGGACGATCTTACTCCCATAGCCGTCGGTCAGGCCCTCCTCATCGGGGCGATCAAGCCCCTGCATCGGGGGGGGGGGGGGAATCTCAGTTCCCACGCGCCGGGCGGTCAGATGCCGGGTCGGGGCTGGACGAAACCTTTTGGAGCTTCCCGACATCGGTCTCTACCCGAGACTGCGAGCTCCTCGATGGTGAAATCCCAAGCAAGGGATCGCAGGCTCCGATGGTAAGTCCACGGCCCCGCGATGGGGCTCAAAGTCAGTCCCGAGCGAGGCCTCCAGCTCCATGATGTTAGGCCGCAGAGGGGCCGGAGATACGACCCGGAAAACAATCGCATCTCCGGCAAGGTAAGAGATTGAAAAAAAGTTTCCTCCCAATCCTCCCACCTCCCCACCCCCCTACATAAAACAAACCAGAGAACATTTACGCAAACTTTTAAAACACACTAAAGATAACAAATAAAAAACGAAAAGACAGACAGACTGTTGGCGAGGCTGCCATCGATGACGGCGCCCCCTAGTGGTATATTCAGATGGTGGTGGGTGCCTGGAACGCGCTGCAAGGGGTGGTGGTGGAGGCAGATACGATAGTGGTGTTTGGGAGAGTATCAGATAGGCACATGGACATCCAGGGAATGGAGGGATATGGATCACGTGCAGGCAGAGGGGATGAGTTTAACTTGGCGTGGGTGTTGGGTACGGACATTGTGGGCTGAAGGGCCTGTTCCTGTGCTGGACTGTTGTGTGTTCCAGTGGGTTTATCACCTTGGATACGGACGGCAGTAGCTGTGTGCAGTAGCCGTTCTGAAGCATCCAACTATCTAGGTCACCTCAGTCCGTTGCTACAACTCAATGTTGATACATATCTCTGCCGTTGGCAAGGTCGCACGTTGGACACAGATCCTTCAAAACTAGATTAATCTACCGTCATCTGCACCAGGATGTTGATGAGGATCCTTGTCCACACGTCATTTGCAGAGTAAACAAGGCATAGTGATGAAGGACACATTATTAACTAGAGTGTGGAGAGGAGAGCCACAGAACAGTGTCAAGTCAAGTCAAGTCACATTTATTTATATAGCACATTTAAAAAACAACTCTCGTTGGCCAAAGTGCTTTACATTTGTTATAAGAATAGCACAAACAAAACAAACTACATACATATATACATGTAGCCCTCACTCAGAGGACGTCAGGAAAAGCTTGGGAGTATAGATAAGTCTTTAGTCTTGACTTAAAAGAGTCGATAGAGGGGGCAGTTCTGATGGGAAGGGGGGATGCTGTTCCACAGTCTAGGGTCTGCAACCGCAAAGGCCCGGTCGCCCCTGAGCTTATGCCCAGACCGTGGGATATTCAGCAACCCCAAGTCGGCCGATCTGAGGGGCCTGGAGGTGGAGTGGTGGGTGAGAAGACTCTTTATGTAGGTGGGGGCAAGCCCATTGAGGGCTTTGTAGACATGGAGGAGGATCTTGAAGTTTATACGGAACCGCACAGGGAGCCAGTGGAGAGAGGCCAGGATCGGGTTGATGTGGTTCCTTTTTCGGGTGCCCGTCAGGAGTCTCACTGCGGCGTTTTGGACCAGTTGCAGGCGGGACAGGGAAGATTGGCTGATGCCAGTGTAAAGGGAGTTGCAGTAATCTAGGCGGGAGGAGATGAATGTGTGGATGATCTTTTCGAGGTCATCAAACTGGAGGCATTGTTTTATTTTAGCTATCGTCCGAAGCTGAAAGAAGCTAGCACAACAGTAATGCAATCTCAAAGCTCTGGTCTGGAGAAACAGCGCGGAAACCGCCCAGCCGGCGCCGACCAGCGATCGCCCGTTCACACACTAGTATAGTTTAGAGATACAGCACAGAACTGGGCCCTTCGGCTCGGCCCACCGAGTCTACGCCAACCAGCGATCGCCCGTTCACACACTAGTTTAGTTTAGAGATACAGCGCGGAAACAGGCCCTTCGAGTCCACACCGACCAGCGATCGCCCGTTCACACACTAGTCTAGTTTAGAGATACAGCGCGGAAGCAGGCTCTACGCGCCCGTGGACAGCGTGTAGTCCCTCTCTAATACCACCTGGGCACGGACGTAACCCCCGGAAAAGGGGCAGGCAGCCGGCTCAGGCAGAGCCCTCTAACGCCTGGCGTCCTGATTCGCGGATGGCCAGCTTGGCCAGGCCCAGGAGCAACCCAACCAGGACAGTCTGAAGAAGGGTCTCGGCACGAAACGTCACCTATTCCTTCTCTCCAGAGACGCTGCCTGTCCCGCTGAGTTACTCCGGCATTGTGTGTCAATCTCTAACCAGGACATCTTCGGACGTCTACCCTCTCTCCCCTAGGCACATGGTGTCCAAAGATGGTGGGTGAGAAGTAAAGCCAGAAGGCAAGGAGCAGCCCCGTTAGATATTGGAACAGGGGCTGCAACCGCATGGGGTGGGGTGGAAGTCATCCTCGATGAGGATTGAAACAGGGCACCGCACAATGGCAGCCTCGGCAGCAGTCTGTCTGTCTTTTCATCTTTTTTGTTATTCTTAGTGTGCTTGAAAAAGTTTGTGATAATGTTCTCTGGTTTGTTTCATGTGGGTGGTGGGGGTGGGGGTGCGGGAGGGGGCTGGGTGAAACTTTTTTTCAATCTCTTACCTTGCCGGAGATGCGATTGTTTTCCAGGTCGTATCTCCGGTCGTTCTGCGGCCTAACATCATGGAGCTGGAGGCCTCGCTCGGGACTGACTTTGAGCCCCACCGCGGGGCCGTGGACTTACCATCGGAGCCTGCGATCCCTTGCCTGGGATCCACGCTCCAACCGCGGCCTGCGGATTTCACCATCGAGGAGCTCGCAGAGAGGGAGGGAGAGTGAGAGAGAGAGAGGCAGAGAGAGAGGGAGGGAGAGAGAGAAAAAAGGAGAGATGATAGATAGAGTGAGAGAGAGAGAGAGAGAGGGAGACAGACAGAGAGAGAGGCAGAGAGAAAAAAGAGACATAGAGAGAAAAGGAGAGAGACCAGGGAGAGGGAGACAGAGAGAGGGAGACAGAGAGAGAGGGAGACAGAGAGGAAAGGGAGAGAGACAGAGAGAGTGAGACAGAGAGAGACAGACTGAGAGAGAGAAAGACAGACAGAGAGAGACAAGGAGAGAGACAGAGACACAGAGAGAAAAGGAGAGACAGAGACAGAGAAAAGGAGAGACAGAGAGACACACAGAGAGG
>JAXLNO010002991.1:88118-123118 GCA_038087875.1 Malacoraja senta
GGCTTGTACTCGCTAGAATTTAGAAGATTGAGGGGGGATCTTATAGAAACGCACAAGATTCTTAAGGGGTTGGACAGTCTAGATGCAGGAAGATTGTTCCCGATGTTGGGGAAGTCCAGAACAAGTTTACGGATAAAGGGGAAGTCTTTTAGGACCCAGATGAGAAAATCATTTTTCACACAGAGAGTGGTGAATCTGTGGAATTCTCTGCCACAGAAGGTAGTTGAGGCCAGTTCATTGGCTATATTTAAGAGGGAGTTAGTTGTGGCCCTTGTGGCTAAAGGGATCAGGGGGTATGGAGAGAAGGCAGGTACAGGATACTGAGTTGGATGATCAGCCATGATCATATTGAATGGCGGTGCAGGCTCGAAGGGCCCAATGGCCTAAACCTTCACCTATTTTCTATATTTCTATAAATCCACTGACTCCTAGAGCTATCTGGACTACACTTCTTCCCAAACTGCTTCCTGTGAAGACTACATCCCCTACTCCCAACTCTTCCTTCTCCACCGCATCTGTGCCCAGGATATGGTTTTCCATACCAGGGCATCGGAGATGTCCTCATTCTTTAGGAAACGGGGGGTCCCCTCTTCCATTATAGATGAGGCTCTCACTAGGGTCTCCTCGATATCCCGCAGCTCCGCTCTTGCTCCCTGTCTCCCCATTCGTAACAAGGACAGAGTCCCCCTTGTCCTCACCTTCCACCCCACCAGCCGTCGCATACAGCATATAATCCTCAAAAATTTTCGCCACCTGCAACGGGATAGCATTGCTGGCCACATCTTGCCATCTGCTTTCCGCCGAGACTGTTCCGTCCGCAACTCCCCTGGTCAACTCGTCCCATGCCACCCACACCACCCGCTCCCCAGGTACAATCCACTGCAATCGCAGGAGATGCAACATCTGTCCCTTTACCTACCCCCTCGATTCCATACTTGGTCCCCGACAAGTATTTTCAGACGAGGCCGAGGTTCACTTGCACTTCCTCCAATCTCATCTACTGTATCCGCTGTTCCAGGTGTGGGCTCTCGTACATCGGCGAGACCAATCGCAGGCTCGGCGATCGTTTCGCTGAACACCTCCGCTCGGTCCGCCTATACCTACCTGATCTGCCGGTTGCTCAACACTTGAACTCCCCCTCCCATTCCCAATCGCACACTGACCTTTCTGTCCTGGGCCTCCTCCATTGTCAGAGTGAGGCCCAGCGCAAATTGGAGGAACCGCACTTCATATTTCGCTTGAAGAAGAAGGGTTTCGGCCCGAAACGTTGCCTATTTCCTTCGCTCCATAGATGCTGCTGCACCCGCTGAGTTTCTCCAGCATTTTTGTGTGCCTTCATATTTCGCTTTGCTCGCTTACAACCCAGCGGTATGAACATTGACTTCTCTAACTTCAAGTAGCCCTTGCTTTCCCTCTCTCCACCCAACCCCACCCCCTTCCCAGTTCTCCCACCAGTCTTACTGTCTCCGACTACATTCTATCTCTGTCCCGCCCCCTCCCATGACATCAGTCTGAAGAAGGGACTCGACCCGAAACGTCGCCCGTTCCTTCTCTCCAGATATGCTGCCTGACCCGCTGATTTACCAGAGCATGTTGTGTCTATCTACCCCACGGTGTCGTTCCATTCGTGCTACCATACATTTTATCAAAACATAAGTACTACTCCGCAGCGGGACCACCCCACAATGTGTCACTAGAAATGTAATGCACCATAGGAAAAGGGGAGATGCAACGAGACCTGGGTGTCATGGTACACCAGTCATTGAAAGTAGCCATGCAGGTGCAGCAGGCAGTGAAGAAAGCGAATGGTATGTTTGCATTCATAGCAAAAGGATTTGAGTATAGGAGCAGGGAGGTTCCACTGCAGTTGTACAGGGTCTTGGTGAGACCACACCTGGAGTATTGCGTACAGTTTGGTCTCCTAATCTGAGGAAAGACATTCTTGCCATAGAGGGGGTACAGAGAAGGTTCACCAGATTGATTCCTGGGATGGCAGGACTTTCATATGAATAAAGACTGGATAGACTCGGCTTGTACTCGCTAGAATTTAGAAGATTGAGGGGGGATCTTATAGAAACGTACAAAATTCTTAAGAGGTTGGACAGGCTAGATGCAGGAAGATTGTTCCAGATGTTGGGGAAGACAAGAACAAGAGGTCACAGTTTAAGGATAAAGGGGAAATCTTTTAGGACTGAGATGAGAAAAACATTTTTCACACAGAGAGTGGTGAATCTGTGGAATTCTCTGCCACAGAAGGTAGTTGAGGCCAGTTCATTGGCTATATTTAAGAGGGAGTTAGATGTGGCCCTTGTGGCTAAAGGGATCAGGGGGTATGGAGAGAAGGCAGCTACAGGATACTGAGTTGGATGATCAGCCATGATCATAATGAATGGCGGTGCAGGCTCGAAGGGCCGAATGGCCTACTCCTGCACCTATTTTCTATGTTTCTATTCCATCAGTACTACCCCACAGTATGTCAGCCCATCTGTACAACTCCACAGTGTGTCACTCCATCAGTACTACTCCACAATGTGCCCCATTATCAGTACCACCGTATACATGTTACTCCAACTGTAATGCCTCTCTGTGTCTCACTCCATAACAACTTCCGCACTGTATGTCATTCCATCAGTACTACCCTGCAGTGTGTCATTCCATCAATAGTACTCTATGGTTTGTCATAAGAACAGTATCACCGCACAGTGTGTCACTCCATGAGTATTACAAGGTTAATTCCCGGGATGGCGGGACTGTCATATGCTGAGAAAATGGAGCAGCTGGGCTTGTACACTCTGGAGTTTAGAAGGATGAGAGGGTTTCTCATTGAAACATATAAGATTATTTAGGGCTTGGACACGCTAGAGGCAGGAAACATGTTGCCGATGTTGGGGGAGTCCAGAACCAGGGGCCACAGTTTAAGAATAAGGGGTAAGCCATTTAGAACGGTGACGAGGAAACACTTTTTCTCACAGAGAGTGGTGAGTCTGTGGAATTCTCCGCCTCAGAGGGCGGTGGAGGCAGGTTCTCTGGATGCTTTCAAGAGAGAGCTAGATAGGGCTCTTAAATATAGCAGAGTCAGGGGATATGGGGAGAAGGCAGGAACGGGGTACTGATTGGGGATGATCAGCCATGATCACATTGAATGGCGATGCTGGCTCGAAGGGCCAAATGGCCTAATCCTGCACCTATTGTCTATTGTCTATTACCCCACAGTGTCTCCCTCCATCAGTACTACCCCACCCACAGTGTGTCACTCCATCAGTACTACCCCCCGGCGTGTCACTTACCAAGAAAGGCGTTGGAGAGAGAAATGAGGGCGAGCAGGAGGAGAGTTGGGGAAAAGAGTGAGACAGATGGGGAGTATAAAGATAAAAGAGAGAGATAGAGGTGAAGAGTAAAGGGACTACGTTTTATTTAGGTTTAGGACAATTCTGGTGCGCCAATATTTCTGTTCTCTGAGTAGCTCAAGTCAAGTCAAATGAGTTTATTGTCATGTGTCCCTGATAGGACAATGAAATTCTTCCTTTGCTTCAGCACAACAGAACATAGTAGGCATTGACTACAAGGCATTCTATCAATATATACACACATGAATCAATATACTGATGAAGTGCAAATAACAGTTAATTGGCTAATAAGGTTCAGTGTTTTGTCCGAGCCAGGTTTAATAGCCTGATGACTGTGGGCAAGTAGCTATTCATGAACCTGGTCGTTGCAGTCTTCAGGCCCCTGTACCTTCTACCTGAAGGTAGTAGGGAAATGAGTGTGTGGCCAGGATGGTGTGGGTCCTTGATGATACTGCCAGCCTTTTTGAGGCAGCGACTGTGATAGATCCCCTCGATGGAAGGGAGGTCAGAGCCGATGATGGACTGGGCAGTGTTTACTACTTTTTGTAGTCTTTTCCTCTCCAGGGCGCTCAAGTTGCCGAACCAAGCCACGATGCAACCGGTCAGCATGCTCTCTACTGTGCACCTGTAGAAGTTAGAGAGAGTCCTCCTTGACAAACTGACTCTCCGTAATCTTCTCAGGAAGTAGAGGCGCTGATGTGCTTTCTTAATAATGGCATCAGTGTTCTCGGACCAGGAAAGATCTTCAGAGATGTGCACGCCCAGGAATTTGAAGTTCTTGACCCTTTCAACCATCGACCCGTTGATATAAACGGGACTGTGGGTCCCCATCCTACTCCTTCCAAAGTCCACAATCAGTTCCTTGGTTTTGCTGGTGTTGAGGGCCAGGTTATTGTGCTGGCACCATATGGACAGTTGCTCGATCTCTCTTCTATACTCTGACTCATCCCTATCAGTGATACGTCCCACAACAATGGTGTCGTCAGCGAACTTGATGACGGAGTTCGCACTATGTCCGGCTACGCAGTCATGAGTATAGAGTGAGTACAGCAGGGGGCTGAGCACGCAGCCTTGATGTGCTCCCGTGCTGATTGTTATCGAGTCTGACACATTTCCACCAATACGAACAGACTGTGGTCTGACAGTGAGGAAGTCGAAGATCCAATTGCAGAGGGATGAGTATCGTGAGTCTTTGGGTCGTTCCACCTCAGAGGTGATGAAGTCAGTGAATTTTATTGTCCCAGGCTAATGACAGATCCATTCCAGGCAAGCAAGGAGTGAATGGTTACCGGGATCGCCGGCAGAGTGGGGTTGAGGTTAGTCCGCTGAGCCGCGATCATATTGAGCGATGACGAAGAGTGGAGGGGCCATTTCAGTCCGAGGCGAACGGTTGAACCAATTCCTCAACCTGTGGACAAAGGTCGCCCAGTCCAGTCCACCTTCAAACTGGGCACCAGAGGCCCTGAGAGGGTCCTTGGAATTTGGGATTGTCTTGCTGAGTGAAGTGGATTGAAGGAAATCAGACAAACAACATGAGGTGGAGAGTTGGATCTGATGGAGTTTGAAACAATATCCCCTTTGCTGGAATAATCCTGCTCCCAATTTCCACCCCTCAGTATCGCCACAAATCCCAGTCTTTGGAGTTTCTCAATCAAGTCTCTGAATAAATCACGACCTGTCTCAGCAGGGATTTCACTTGGCTGATGTCATCTGTTTTCGAATAATTTCAAAATATCAATTTTTGAACACTGTTGAAACTTCACTGTCGCGGTGGAGACGGAAAATGGTATAAAATCTCCGGGAATGTTCTGCTCCAGCATTTCATTCCGACAGATTACCGGTAGCTCACCGGGGACACGTCGCTGGGCAGAGAAAATGGGACAAATTCTTTGGGAATATTACGACGTGGAGAAAATCTTGTACGTGATCATTGCTGCCGTTGGAATCCCTGGTAAGTGAGCAGAACAATTCGTTACCTGTTGCTGACCAGATTCTGATCGTGTTACAAGCTACCGAACTGGATATCGTTGTATAAGAATATGTGAAGTATATCGATCCTCTCAGTGAGATTTTTTTTAAATCAACGCGCTGATTTTTCTTATTTTCAGACAGCCGAAACTAACCCTAATTTTCACTCACTGCCGGGACCCACTAGAATGTTCTTTTTGCCTTCAGTGGGACCTTGCCCAGAGTTGTCCCAGTGCTCGGGACAGGCAACAATCTGGGATGCTGTGACTGGGAGGGGTTTACATTGTGAAGGTCACTGTGTCTGAGTTGAACACCCACTCCTGTGGACGCGTCTCACTGTGGAGTCCGTCACAGTCGGATTCCACCGCCTGTTGGTCAATAACTGGATCGATCTCCTGAACAAGTGGCCGCGGATCTAACGGCGTGTGTTGTTACCGAACTGAACTCACTGTGGAATGAATACATTAACGGAGCCACCCTGCTGCCGGATAGTAAGTTGTCCCTGCCTACCCTCTGGAACCCTCCTCCTCCCCTTCAGATGCCGAGTTCCCTGAGAACCGGTTAAACGCGGACGGTCACGGTTAAGTCTGTGAAACCGGCCCCATCAGAGACTGTGACAGGGTTAACTATAGAAAGGAGCATTCCTCCTATTGTAGCGGGTGGCTGCTCGTTCCCTCCCCGCCCTTAACCCAGCCCGTCGCCTTATCTCTTCTCCCTGAAGGTGCTGGCTCGAAGGGCCGATGAAGTAGGCAGGTCGTGCACAGTCGGCGCCGGGTCTGACATTGATAAACATGCAGCCGTGCACCGACTCCAACACTTCTGATCTTTAGCTGAAAGTCGAGCCGGCGTTCAGCCCCGGAGGCCGTGTTGGGTAAATGCCCAGTGTCCGTTCCCTTCCCTTTCCGCAGTGAATTTAGTGGCGATTGTGATCCTGTCCCGGGGAAAGTGCGGCCTCTCCACCTGCACCACTCGCTACCTGGTGGCCATGGCAGCGGCAGATCTACTGGTCCTTATCAACGACAACATTTTGTATCAGGTCCCAAAGTATTACCTTCCTTGGAGTTTTCTTTCCATCTACCATATGTGCAGTGTTATCGTAGTACTGTTGTCTGCAGCGATAGACTGTTCTGTCTGGTTCACCGTCACTTTCACCTTTCATCGGTTTGTCGCCATTTGTTGCCAGAAGCTGAAAATTAAATATTGCAGCGGGAAAAGTGCACCTGCGGTTCTGGCAACAGCCGGCGTTCTGCTCTGTCTGAAAAACGTTCCCCGCTACTTCACACTGGAACCCTGGTCATTTTTGTATTTTTTACCGTCGCGCTATCGTAAGGTGGCCGGTTATTTCACTGACCCCGGGTGGGTGGTATACGACGCGCTTGAAACGGTTTTAACTCCGCTCCTCCCTTTCGCAGCAATTCGTCTCCTCAACGCTCTGACAGTCCGGCACATTTTAGTGGCCAGTCGGGTCCGCACGGGGCTGAGGGGTCAGAGTAAGGGGGAGAATCGCAGTGACCCGGAGATGGAGAGCAGGAGGAGGTCTATAGTTTTACTCTTCACCATCTCCGGCAGCTTCATCCTCCTGTGACTGACGGCGGTTGTCGAATTCGCCTATTATCAGATCACAGGTATTGGAATTCGTGGGAATGATCCTCAATATCTCTTTGAGAACGTTGGGTTTTTGCTGAGGAATCTCAGCAGCTGCACGAACACATTTATTTACATGGTGACCCAGTCCAAGTTCAGGGAGCAAATGATGAGCGCGGTGAAATATCAGCTCACCTCAGTGCTTCGGCTCATTAATAAATCCGCCCCCTGAGCCTCTCCGCTCCGGGCTGCGGCTCCTGACATTCACCGCCGGATCTTCCAGGTGTCAGTCCCGGACGGATGATCCAATGGACGGCCCCGCTCCGGGACCTCCAGCCCGTCACAGCGAGAACTGTTTTATTTACACAATCGCCCCGTCTCCCTACACAATGTGGACCATTCTGGGGTAAACTACGCCTTGGGACCAATGGTCTCGTCTCCCTCCGCGGTTCAGATCTGCCACTTGAAAGTTTTCCAGTGTAACCATCCCCAGAATGATTGTGTACATTGCATACAGTTTTGGTCTCCTAATTTGAGGAAGGACATCCTTGTGATTGAGGCAGTGCAGCGTAGGTTCACGAGATCGATCCCTGCGATGGCGGGACTGAGGAAAGATTGAAAAGACTAGGCTTGTATTCACTGGAGTTTAGAAGGTGAGGGAGGATCTTATAGAAACATACAAAATTATGAAAGGACCGGACAAGCTAGATGCAGGAAAAAAATGTTCCCAATGTTGGGCGAATCCAGAACCAGGGGCCACAGTCTTAGAATAAAGTGGAGGCCATTTAAGACTGAGGTGAGAAAAATCTTTTTCACCCAGAGAGTTGTGAATTTGTGGAATTCCCTGCCACAGAGGGCAGTGGAGGTCAAATAACCGAATGGATTTAAGAGAGAGTTAGATAGAGCTCTAGGAGCTAGTGGAGTCAAGGGATATGGGGCGAAGGCAGGCACAGGTTATTGATTGGGGACGATCAGCCATGGATCACAATGAATGGCAGTGCTGGCTCGAAGGGCCGAATGGCCTCCTCCTGCACCTATTTTCTATGTTTCTATGTGAATGATGGTCCAATCTCCCACTCGTGACTGGTCTGTCTGGTGTGCCCTTCTCCCAGGGTCCACTGTCCCGCCTCATGGAGTCAGCGCATCATGGAGTCAGGGAAACATCTTCGGCCCAACTCGTGCACTTCAATGCAACTTGTCCCTTCTACCCCGGTCCCACCTGCCCGTGTTTGGCCCATGTCCCTCTCAACCTGGTCTAAATGTTTCTTAAACGTTGCAATAGTACATGGCTCAGGCAGCTCGTTCTATACACCCACCACCTGGTGTGAGCAAGGAAATGCTGTGCTATTTTGTATGATACGTACCCTCTGACTTTACTCAGATAGGGATAGGCACAAAGTAAACCAGGTCGTAGTTCAGTGGCGTGTCTATCAAACATGTCAATTTATTAAAGGCCTTATCGACCACTTCGGGAAACAGAGGAGACCCTCCTCTCTGCAACTGGTCCAAAACGCCGCAGCGAGACTCCTGACGGGCACCCGAAAAAGGGACCACATCACCCCGATCCTGGCCTCTCTCCACTGGCTCCCTGTGCGGTTCCATATAAAGTTCAAGATCCTCCTCCATGTCTACAAAGCCCTCAATGGACTTGCCCCCACCTACATAAAAAGTCTTCTAACCCACCACTCCACCTCCAGGCCCCTCAGATCGGCCGACTTGGGGTTGCTGAATATCCCGCGGTCTAGGCATAAGCTCAGTGGCGACCGCGCCTTTGCGGTTGCAGCCCCTAGACTGTGGAACAGCATCCCACCTCCCATCACAACTGCCCCCTCCATCGACTCCTTTACGTCAAGACTAAAAACTTATCCGTACTCCCAAGCCTTTCTTGACGTCCTCTGAGCAAGGGCTATATGTATATATGTATGTAGTATCTTTGTTTAAACTATTTTTATAACAAATGTAAAGCACTTTGGCCAACGAGAGTTGTTTTTTAAATGTGCTATATAAATAAATGTGACTTGACTTGACTTGACTCCCGGGATTCACTGGAGAAGAGCTCCGACCGCCGGCCTGCGGCCTACCTCATCTTGAAGCCGCGGGCTCCAGTATAGAAGCACCGATTCGGGACTCACCTTGCCTGTACATCTAGACTGCTGAGGTTTATGGTCCCGACCACGGGGTAAAAATGGAGGAGGACTGACTGAACTGTGTGACTTCCAACCACAGTGATGAATGCTGTGGTGGATGCTTTGTGTTAAATTTTCTTATTGTGTATTGTGTGTTCTTTTTTATTGTACCGCTGCTGGCAAATTCATTTCACTGCACTTCACTGTGTATGTGACGAATAAATCTCACTATTGCCTATTGACTCCCTATCTCTCTCTCTCCCATCTCTCACGCTGTCCTCTCTACCACCCTCTGCCCCTCTCTGCCACCTCCCCCTCTATCTCTCCAACCTCTCTCTCTCTCCGTCCCTTCCCTCTCTCCCCTCACCGAGTCACAATCCTGTTTATATCAACGGGTCGATGGTGGAGAGGGTCAATAACTTCAAATTCCTGGCCGTGCATATATCAGAAGACCTTTCCTGGACCCAGCACTTGTAAAGAAGTCACATCAGCGACTCGACTTCCTGAGAAGGTTACAGAGATTCGGCATGTCGAAAAGGATTCTCCTAAACTTCCACAGCTGCACGGTAGAGAGCATTCTGACCGGTTGCATCGTGGCTTGGTTCGGCGACTTGAACGTCCAGGAGCGAAGAACACTACAAAAAGTTGTGACCACTGCCCAGTCCATCACCGGCTTTGACCTCCCCACCATCGAAGGGGTCTATCGTGGTCGCTGCCTCAAAAAGGCAGCCAAAATCATCAAGGACCCACACCATCCTGGCCACACACTTATCTCACCACTGCCATCGGGAAGAAGGTACAGGAGCCTGAAGACTGTAACGTCCAGGTTCAGGAACAGCTACTTCCCCACAGCCATCAGGCTATTAAACACAACGAATAAGCTCTGAGCTCTGAACTGCAAAAGACTATATTATTATTTGTCATTTGCACTATATTTGGTATTTATTGAAATTATACCAAGTTCTCCCCCCCCCCCACCCGTTATATACAATGTTTACATATTCACATATTCTGTTGTGCTGCAACAAGAATTTCATTGTCCCGTTTATGACAATTTATGACAATAAAACTCTTGACTCTTGACTTTAGATCTCCCTCACTCATCTCACTCTCTCCCCCTCCCTATCCACCCGCAATCGCTCTTCTCTCTCCCCCTCTCGTCCCCCTCTATTTGCCTCCTCACTCTCTCCCCCCCTCTCCCACATATTTCTCCCCCTCTCCCCCTCTCCAACTCTCACCCCTCTATAGCTATCTCCCCCCTCTCTAACTCTCCCCTCTGTCTCCCCGCTCTCTCCCCAATCCCTCTCTCCCCACTTTCCTCTAATCTCTCTCATCTCTCTGTCTCTCTCCCTCCCTCTCCCCTAGTCGCTTTCTCTCACTCTCTCCTACCTATCACCTCTCTCTCCAGTCTCTTTCTCCCCAATCTTTACTCTAATCTCTCTCTCTCTCTCTCTCTCTCTCCCTCTCCCTCTCTCTTTCTCTCTCTCTCTCTCTCTCAATCTCCCTCTCCCTCTCTCTCCCGATCCCTCTCTCCCGCTCCCTCCCTCTCTCTCCCCCCTATCTCTCACCTCTCTCTCCCAACTCTCTCTTCCCCCATTCTCTCTGTCTCTCTCTCCCCCTCTGCCTGGCAAGTTTTCTCCCTCTCTCCTTCTGTCACTCTGCTCCTGCTCTATCTCCTCTATCTGTCACCCCCTCGCTCTCTCTCCCCATCTCTCACTCTACCCCTCGCCCTCTCCCCACCCTCTCTCTCCCTCCTCTCTCTCCCTCACTCCCCCTCGCCATCCCTCCACCCTCTCTCTCTCTTTCCTCTCTCTCCCCCCCTTTCTCCCCTCCACTCTCCGCCTCTCTCTATCCCCCCTTTCTCTCTTTCTCCCTCTCTCGCCCTCCGCTGTGAACAGGAGGCAAAAGTTGGCCATCATGAAACACACCCCAAACTCTCGCCCTCCTCACCCTGTTTATCTTTTTTACCTTTTTTCTTTAAAGATACAGCGCGGAAACAGGCCCTTCGGCCCACCGAGTCCCCGCCGACCAACAAGACGAGGATGTTGCCAGGTCTAGAGAGGCCGAGCTACAGGGAGAGGTTGGGGCAAGCTGGGACTATTCCTTGGAGCGCAGGAGGACGAGGGGTGATCTTATGAAGGTGTATACAATCACAAGGGGAATAGATCGGGTAGATGCACTGAATCTCCTGCCCAGAGGTGGGGAATCGAGGACCAGAGGTTATAGGTTTAAAGTGAAGGGGAGATATATTTAATAGGAATCTGTGGGGTAACTGAAACTTTTCTGAGCTTTTCAATGTTCAAATAGGATGTACACAATTAAAAATAAAAATGCTTTTAATACAAACTTATTTTGCGTCTTTATCATTATCAAAAGAGATAAGAGCAGAATTAGGCGATTCGACACATTGAGCCTACATTACCTTCAATAATGGCTAATCTATCTCTCCCTCCTAACCCCATTCTCCAGCCTTCTCTCCATAAACACTGACACCCATACTAATCAACAATCTATCTATCTATGCCTTGAAATTATCCACTGACCTGGCCTCCACAGCCTTCTGTGGTAAAGAATTCCACAGATTCACGTCCATCCGGCTAAATAAATTCCTCCTCATCTCCTTCCTAAAGGAACATTCTTTAATTCTGAGGCTGTGCCCTCTGGTCCTAGACTCTCCCACAATTTGTAACAAGAGGAATCGAATATAGGGGCAAAGAGGTCCTTCTGCAGTTGTACAGGGCCCAAGTGAGACCACACCTGGAGTATTGTGTGCAGTTTTGGTCCCCTAATTTGAGGAAGGACATTCTTGCTATTGAGGGAGCCCAGCGTAGGTTTACCAGGTTAATTCACGGGATGGCGGGACTGTCATTTGCTGAGAGAATGGAGCAGCTGGGCTTGTACACTCTGGAGTTTAGAAGGATGAGAGGATATCTCATTGAAACATAAGATTGTTAAGGGTTTGGATACGCTAGAGGCAGGAAACATGTTCCCGATGTTGGGGGAGTCCAGAACCAGGGGCCACAGTTTAATAATAAGGAGTAAGCCATTTAGAACGGAGACGAGGAAACACTTTTTCTCAAAGAGGGTGGTGAGTCTGTGGAATTCCCTGCCTTAGCGGTGGAGGCAGGTTCTCTGGATGCTTTCAAGAGAGAGCTAGATAGGGCTCTTAAAGATAGCGGAGTCAGGGGATATGGGGAGAAGGCAGGAACGGGGTACTGATTGGGGATGATCAGCGATGATCACATTGAATGGCGGTGCTGACTTGAAGGGCCAAATGGCCTACTCCTGCACCTATTGTCTATTGTCTATTCAAGGAACAATCTTTATTTCTGAGGCTGTGCTCTCTGGTGCTAGACTCTCCCACCATTTGGGGCGACACAATGGCGCAGCGGTAGAGTGGCTGCCTCACTTCGCCAGAGACCCGGCTTCGAGCATGACCACGGGTGCTGTCTGTACGGGGTTTGCACGTTCTCCCCGTAACCTGCGTGGGTTGTCTCCGGGTGGTCCCACACTCCAAAGACGTGCGGTTTGGAATTTAAATTGACTTGGTAAGATTGTAGATTGTCCCTAGTATATGTAGGATGGTGTTAGTGTGTGGGGATCGCTGTTCGGCGCGGACCCGGTGGGTCGAAGGACCTGTTTCCACACTGTGTCCCCAACCTCTAAAATAAAAAGATCGTGAGGGGATAGAAACATAGAAACATAGAAAATAGGTGCAGGAGTAGGCCATTCGGCCCTTCGAGCCATTCAATATGATCATGGCTGATCATCCAACTCAGTATCCTGTACCTGCCTTCTCTCCATACCCCCTGATCCCTTTAGCCACAAGGGCCACATCTAACTCCCTCTTAAATATAGCCAATGAACTGGCCTCAACTACCTTCTGTGGCAGAGAGTTCCAGAGATTCACCACTCTGTGTGAAAAATGTTTTTCTCATATCGGTCCTAAAGGATTTCCCCTTTATCCTTCAACTGTGACCCCTTGTCCTGGACTTCCCCAACATCGGGAACAATCATCCTGCATCTAGCCTGTCCAACCCCTTAAGAATTTTGTAAGTTTCTATAAGATCGATAGGATGAATACACAGTGTCTTTTATCCCCAGGGTAGGGTAATCAAGAATTAGTGGACATAGGGTTGAGGTGAGAGAGTGGGAAAGATAAAGGATTTAATAGGAACCCGAGGGGTAACTTTTCCACACAGGGTGGGTGTAAGGAAACAGCTGCCGGAGGAGGTTGTTGAGGCAGGGACTATCACAACACTTGGGCAGGTACAAGGATAGGAAAGGATTGGAGGGATTTGGGCCAAACGCAAGCATGTGGGACTAATGTGGAAGGGGTATACGTTGGCCGGTGTGGGCAAATTGTTTCCACGCTGTGGGGCTCAGGGGAGAGATGGGAATCGCCTGTGACGACCGTGGGTGAATCACGCGGAACGGCGGGATAGTGGAGGTTATGGAAACGGTGGGGAAATTTCAAAGTGTTAAAGAAGGAACTGCAGATGCTGGAAAATCGAAGGTACACAAAAATGCTGGAGAAACTCAGCGGGTGCAGCAGCATCTATGGAGCGAAGGAAATAGGCAACGTTTCGGGCCTAGTGAGACCACACCTGGAGTATTGTGGGCAGTTTTGGTCCCCTAATTTGAGGAAGGACATTCTTGCTATTGAGGGAGTGCAGCGTAGGTTTACAAGGTTAATTCCCGGGATGGCGTGACTGTCAGATGCTGAGAGAATGGAGCAGCTGGGCTTGTACACTCTGGAGTTTAGAAGGATGAGAGGGGCCGAAACGTTGCCTATTTCCTTCGCTCCATAGATGCTGCTGCACCCGCTGAGTTTCTCCAGCATTTTTGTGTACCTGGGAAATTTCAAAGCTGATGTTCGTAGTTTGACGAAACGGCGGACGGGGCAAACAAAATGGGCGACTGGTCAGACAGAATGTCCCCTGCCCATCTCTAAAACCCCATCCCCTCTGAGACCCCTCTCCCCTCCCCTCCGGCCCCTACACGCTCTCTCCTCGTCTCAAAGACCACCTCCACCCCCCTTACCCAACCCCCCTCTCCACGTCACTGTGAGCTGGGGAGCGTCCTTGTCGAGGGAAGCGCTTGGAGGGAAGTGCAAGTCTTATTTTAGCCCTGTCCCACGGTATGAGTTCATTCCAAAAGCTCTCTCTCCCGAGTTTACCCTGATTCGAACGGGAGATTTACGGTAATGGCCGCTCGTCGGTACTCGGGGCTCTCGTGGACATTTTTTCAACGTGTTGAAAAATCTTCACGCGTCTTCCCGTGCTTACCTGCCGTTCGCGAGTCTTCCCGAGTACCTGCCGTTAGCGGTACGAGCCGCTAAGAGACGTCCCCGAGCTCCGACGTACCCGCTACGTTCATTCCCCGTGCTTACCACGAGTTGGATTTTTTTTTTTAAACTCGGGAGAGCACTTGAATGGACTTGCTCCGTGGGACAGGGCTTTTTGGCTCAAGAGACTTCGGCGAGGAGGCTGAGGCAAGGAGGCGACGCTTGCTTGAAATTGTGACTTGTCTTCTGAAGAAATGGCAGGCATGTTGGCGCAGTGTGTTTCCTGGATGTGGGAAGACAGGGACCCTTGCTGTTGCCTCAGGAAACTACACCTGCAGAAATTGTATCCAGGTGCAGCTCCTGAACGAACGCGTTAAGGGCCTGTCCCACCAGCAATACGATAGCATGCATCTAGCGCGACCAAATGTGGTTGCTTGAGGCGTATGGCCTCGCGGAGCCGGTCCCACTTCGATCGCGGGAGATTTAGAGTCAGTATGACAATAGACACGAGACAATAGACAAAAGGTGCAGGAGGAGGCCATTTGGCCCTTCGAGCCAGCACCGCCATTCAATGTGATCATGGCTGATCATCCCCAATCAGTACCCTGTTCCTGCCTTCTCCCCATATCCCCTGACTCCGCTATTTTTAAGAGCCCTATCTAGCTATCTCTTGAAAGCATCCAGAGAACCTGCCTCCAGGTTCTCTGCCTAAGGCAGAGAATTCCACAGACTCACCACTCTCTGTGAGAAAAAGTGTTTCCTCGTCTCCGTTCTAATGGCTTATTCTTAAACTGTGGCCCCTGGTTCTGGACTCCCCCAACATCGGGAACATGTTTCCTGCCTCTAGCGTGCCCAAGCCCTTAATAATCTTATATGTTTCAATGAGATACCCTCTCATCCTTCTAAACTCCAGAGTGTACAAGCCCAGCTGCTCCATTCTCTCAGCATCTGACAGTCCCGCCATCCCGGGAATTAACCTTGTAAACCTATGCTGCACTCCCTCAATAGCAAGAATGTCCTTCCTCAAATTAGGGGACCAAAACTGCCCACAATACTCCAGGTGTGGTCTCACTAGGGCTCTGTCCAACTGCAGAAGGACCTCTTTGCTCTTATATTCGATTCCTCTTGTTATAAAGGCCAACATGCCATTCGCTTTCTTCACTGCCTGCTGTACCTGCATGCTTACTTTATGGATAGAACTGGGGAATTGTAAGGGTAAACATACCTTAATGGGAGTTAACTACAGGCCCCCAGACAGTAGCCTGGATATAGGGTGCAAATTGAATCATTAGTTAAAATTGGCATGTCATAAAGGTATTGCTACAGTTGGTATGGGAGATTTCAACATACAGATAGACTGGAAAAATCAGGTTGGTACTGGACCCCAAGAAAGGGACTTTGTGGACTGCCTCTGTGATGGATTTTTAGAGCAGTTTGTTCTGGAAACTACCAAGGAGAAGGCAATTCTGGATTTAGTGTTGTGTAATGAACCGGATTTGATCAGGGAACTCGAGGTAAAGGAGCCATGAGAAGGTAGTGACCATAATATGATTAGTTTTAATAGTAAGATTAAACGAGAACTTACCAGTTTGAAGTTTGATCATTATTTTATGAGGAGTTACGATGAGGGATTACGTGAAGAAGGCCGTCCCCATGCGTACGCGTCAATCTTCAAAGCAGCCGTGTGAAATCACAGATAACAGTGTTGAACTAACATAGTAAGATTAGAGTTGACTAGAACTTACAGAAAGATCGTTATATTACGAGGGCCGGGAGTGGAGGGCACGTAATCCCTCATCGTAACTCCTCATAAAATAACGATCAAACTTCAAACTGGTAAGTTCTCGTTTAATCTTACTATTTTACTTCGGAGTCACGTGAGTGACTACGTCAAGAGTTTGAAGCTCTGTGATTTCATGCCGTGGAAAACGAGTCCACACAAGCACAACTGCATGAGTTGACCACAGATAAAGGAAACATTCATAATGCATACAGACATGACATAGATTTAAAACATGCTGATGCTGATAAATGAACAAATAACAATAATAAAAGTAACCCCTCTCATCCGAGGGGGAAAACTATGAAATAGAACCTAAAATAGAGTTGGCAAATACCCTGGTCTGGCAATGGGTTAAAATAAAATGTTTGGAAACCTCGTACGTTAGACCATCCTGCATCCGGCAGGATGTGGTCCAGAGGACCGTACATAACCCTTGCTGCTGATCTAGTAGCAGCCCTGGTGGAGTGAGATTAGAAATTAGTTTCAACTCCTGTATGAGCCAGAACCCCATTTTAACCACCTGGAGGTAGTCTAAACTGATACCTTCTTATGAGGTTATTAGTAACTAACTACATAGGTAGTATGAGAGCCTCTAAGGCTCTAGGTAACCTTGACGTAATGTTGTAAATGTGTGACCACACATAGCCGAAGGTGCATGGGGTATGCCATGAGAACTAGTTTGAGACCTGACACCCATGGTCATAAATCGTAAACATGAAATATTATATAAGTAGGTATACCCATCCTGTCCAGTCGCAATTTATGTAATGACTGGACCCGTTGTGCTGAGAACAGCAGCAATGGGATACCTTATGAGCCCCGAGCCCAAGGTAGGGATATAGCTGGAGCCCCCTGGTGAAGCAGTGTCAACACAATGTCAATATCCCATACTCCGTGTACTTGGGTCTGGGAGAACATGTGTAAAGATATCCTTAATAAACTAGAATCAGAGGGCGAGACACGACAGAGCTGGGTCCCGCTTGCTGCAGCATATATGATGAGAAAGCACATTAAGCACAGTTAATGGGACTATAACTTAATTTATTGTCAAGGGCCCATAGAAAATGAACTCTAAGACGTCGATGTCCGTGCCGTATTATATGTAACATAACACTTAAGCAGAACGCTTCCCATCTCCTGAAGAGGAAATGTACTGCTATTTTTGGTGCTATCCCTGCACTCTGCAGTGAGCACATACATGGATTGGTCTGACAAACCGAGCCGCAGGAGCTGACTTCTCAGATTCTGTAAGGCAATGAATTGATTAATCATACAGAGGCTGGTTCCCCGAGTCCCAGGCTGAACCAGCAAGATTTATGTTTAGAAACCCCATATAAGGTTCTACTATAATTCCCAACATTTGCGGGAAACCATGGCTACATAGGCCAGTCAGACAGTACGAAAAACCCTAAAGCGGGATCTTGCTGAATCATTGCAAGACCCGACTGATGAGGTAAAATGGAGCAACGCCACAAAAGAACATTCCTCCATCGTGTAGCAAGAATGTATCTCTTGCCACTGCGATGCCACATGTCTTTACAACCTGGTGAATGAGCCTGGATGCAAACATATCGATATTTGGTGTTCCATCGAGGCATAATGTCATAAAATACTAGTGATGCAACATCCATTCTGTGTTGTCATTGATTTACGTGATGATACACCAGTGCCAAATAAAGTTGGGTAAATTATTTTTATTTTTTTTAAATTTTTATTTTTTTATTTTTTATTTATTAGAAGTACATTACATTACTACCAATTACATTAGTACTCGTCACATATATCTTATTACATTAGTACTCGTCACATATATCTTATTACAATTAATGTACTCTGTTTATTTTTTACACTAATAAAGGGAAAGGATGAGATTGAAAGAAAGGAAAGAGTGAAGGAAAAGTGAAAGTGTAAAAAACGTGACAACAAGAAAGAACAAAGACCCTATAAGAAAGAAATTTAAAAAAAAGAGTTAAGAAATAGACCCTAAAAAAGAAGAAAAAAGAGAAAGAGGGAAAAGAGAAAAACAAATACTTTGTTGTAAGCATCACGCAATTGGGACATACCAACTCTCCAGCTTTCATCCTCCCTTACCTGACCTCAGTTTTTTTGTTTGTACTTTTGCACCCTATACTTGTAACAATTCTATAAATGCAGACCACGTCAGGTGGAAGTGATCTGGTTTACCTGCCAGGAGTCTTATCTCTTCTAGGTGTAATGTTTCGAACATATTTCAAATCCACATGTTTATAGTTGGTATTGAAGCGTTTTTCCAGAATTTTAGGATTCACTTTTTTCCAGTTATTAACCCATAGTCTATTCTTTTCTTTTGGAACACATTTAGTTCTGGACTATCTTCCGTTGTTCAAAGTTGGGTAAATTATGACAGGATACTTTGACTTGATTGCACCCATGTGACCAACATAAGCCACCACCACAGTGTATCAACTTGGAATTGAGCATGCAGATCATGCATATCCGCACAACAAACCTTTTAACCCATAGTATGCACCTAGTGTCTATAGGTAGTTGATACCAATAACTGAAGAATTGGTCATTCATGCAAATCCCATCCCTCCATAACTAGAGATGGCATTCATAATTTCCCCTCTTTAAGCACTAGCATCAGTCTGTAAATACAACTGAAGATTATTGACCAAAACTACTGGAGCAATGCTGAATATTGTTCATCCACCATAGTGACCCTGATGGCTTCAGCTGGTAATAGCATAGGTCTGTAACAATGAGTTAACTGGCACTTAAGAGATTACTAATTTGCACATTGTAAGTTATGATAATGCAAAGGCCCAATTGCACAGCTGAAATACAGCTGTTAAATGCCAATTACACTTAATGAATAGAAGACTGCTTGATAACAAGGTTGTTACAGGCTTCTATTGATTCCAATCTCTTGCCCCAGAGCAGAGTCACAGATAAATAATAGTTAAAGGTACAACCAAAAACAATAGCTGTAGCTGGTAGCAACTTAAATTTACCTCAATCTCTCAAATAGTTGCGGCTGAAAAACAGTTGATTTTAGCAAAACACAGCATTAAGAATCTCGTCCAGATAAGGGATAACAAGTGTTTAAGAAGGAACTGCAGATGCTGGAAAATCGAAGGTACACAAAAATGCTGGAGAAACTCAACGGGTGCAGCAGCATCTATGGAGCGAGGGAAACAGGCAACGTTTTGGGCCGAAACCCTTCTTCAGACTGAAGAAGGGTCTGAAGAAGGGTTGCGGCCCAAAACGTTGCCTATTTCCTTCGCTCCATAGATGCTGCTGCACCCGCTGAGTTTCTCCAGCATTTTCGTGTACCAAGGGATAACAAGTGTTTTTTGAGCTCTGAGCAGTCCCAGCACCTAGTAAATTGGTAGATGAGCTGGGAGATGAAATTAGCCCATTTACAACGCATTAACTGTTATCATGCCCCATCCAGATAAATGCTAAATGACTTCTGGGATCCCTGTGAATGGGACCTGAAATAGTATGCATCTTTGAAATCGATGCATGCCATAAAGATCTTTAAAGAAATCAGTTTGTTAGACAGTAACGAAGTAGCATGTACTGAAAATCTATGTTGCAAACGTGAGTTTAAATCAACTATGAACCGACATCCTCCATCTTTTACAATAAAACAGGCAATGCCTGCCATAATTCCGTGCCTGCCTTAAATCACAACACTGGCCAGATTCCCGAGCCTGTCTCGAGAGGTGATCCTGGCCATAATACTGAGGCTGCCTTGAAAGACAACTCTGGCCATAATACTGGGCCTGCCTTGAAAGGCTACTCCGGCCATAATTCTGAGCCTGCGTCGAAAGACAACTCTGGCCAATTCCCAAGCTTGTCTCGGAAGGCAATCCTGGCCGTAATACTGAGCTTGCCTCGAAAGACAACTCTGGCCATAATTCCGAGCTTGTTCCGTAAGGCAATCCCGGCCATAACACTGAGCCTGCCTCAAAAAACAACTCTGGCCCCAAATCCAAGCCAAGCTTGGTACCCTTGTACTGTGCAATAACAACCCAATCTCATACTATCATTATCATTTGTACAAAAACCAATTGTAAATATTACCAACTTGTAAATGGTCTACTTACCCCATGTTTCGGAAGAACCAGACCCACCTACCTCCATGGTTACCGGTGGTCTATGGTAAGCCCAACGGCCCCTGATGTGGGTTCTATTCCCGTCCTTGATTGGAGAGTAGGAATGGTAGTGTATGTGGATTCCATTTCCTGAGACCGGCTTGGACTTTGGCCTCTGCGCAGCTTTCAAGCTGCCACCAGCTTCAGTGAACTGCTTACTGACCATGAGGCGTGGGGTGTGTCGTCGCCGATACGATGAAGCTTTGTTCGTTGTTGGTACCTTAATCAGCCTGACAGCTTTAGCTTCCTCATCCAAGTATACCTGTTGGATAAGTCTTACCTGAAGAGAAGATTCGGCAGCTGGTTTCATTTCCTCCAATGTCACCCCTGATAGCGCTGTTCACTGCCGGCACTTGTAGCGTGAGGGGAAACTCTGGCTCCTTCCGGGTTTTCTGCCCACAGCAGTAACCCTTTCGTATGCGAGTATTTCCTTAGAGCCATATGCATGTGCTCCAGTATGTTCCACGGACATACTTTGAATTTGAAGTCAGTTACATACTGACCACTTGCACTCCCCTCCACAGAGAGGGAGATTCGTAGGCAGCCCTGAGAACAGGTGCTGCCGCAGGCCTCTGAGGATACCTGCATCTGACTCAGTATAAAACTGGACTCTTACGCTCCCCTCCTCAGAGAGGGAGACATCAAGCAGCCCTGACACAGGTGCCGCTGCCGCGGGTTCTCCATAATACCCCAGCTATTTACAATTTATATTAATGATCTGGACGAGGGAATTGAAAGCAACATCTCCAAGTTTGCGGATGACACTAAGCTGGGGGGCAGTGTTAGCTGTGAGGAGGATGCTAGGAGACTGCAAGGTGACTTGGATAGGCTGGGTGAGTGGGCAAATGTTTGGCAGATGCAGTATAATGTGGATAAATGTGAGGTTATCCACTTTGGTGGCAAGAACGGGAAGGCAGACTATTATCTAAATGGTGGCCGATTAGGAAATGGGGAGATGCAGCGAGACCTGGGTGTCATGGTACACCAGTCATTGAAAGTAGGCATGCAGGTGCAGCAGGCAGTGAAGAAAGCGAATGGTATGTTGGCCTTCATAGCAAGAGGATTTGAGTATAGGAGCAGGGAGGTTCTACTGCAGTTGTACAGGGTCTTGGTGAGACCACACCTGGAGTATTGCGTACAGTTTTGGTCTCCAAATCTGAGGAAGGACATTATAGCCATAGAGGGAGTGCAGAGAAGGTTCACCAGTGATTCCTGGGATGTCAGGACTTTCATATGAAGAAAGACTGGATAGACTTGGCTTATACTCGCTAGAATTTAGGAGATTGAGAGGGGATCTTATAGAAACGTACAAAATTCTTATGGGGTTGGACAGGCTAGATGCAGGAAGATTGTTCCCGATGTTGGGGAAGTCCAGGACAAGGGGTCACAGCTTAAGGATAAGGGGGAAATCCTTTAAGACCGAGATGAAGGAAAACTTTTTCACACAGAGAGTGGTGAATCTCTGGAACTCTCTGCCACAGAGGGTAGTTGAGGCCAGTTCATTGGCTATATTTAAGAGGGAGTTAGATGTGGCCCTTGTGGCCAAGGGGATCAGGGGGTATGGAGAGAAGGCCGGTACGGGATACTGAGTTGGATGATCAGCCATGATCATATTGAATGGCGGTGCAGGCTCGAAGGGCCGAATGGCCTACTCCTGCACCTATTTTCTATGTTTCTATGTTTCTATGTTTCTACCCAGGCTCAGATAGCTCCCTTTGTTTTTGGAGCATATCTCTTTGGAGCAACCTCTCGAATAGGTACTCCAGATGGGTCAGTTTTCCAATCACACTGCCCATAGAAGGAGGAGAGTCCTCCTGGCCCGACTCATCCAGGGCCCTGACAGACTTTTAGTGGCTTTTTTATCCGTAGCCAAGGTGCTCACTGCCGGCACCAAGTCTGTAGCCGCTGGCTCTGCCGCCAGTGACTCGAAAAAAGGCGATTTTCGACCGCCGCCCGCTACCCGCACTTCCGCGGTATCCGTAGCGGGTTCCCCACGGTCCGTGGCCGGGCTTTCCCGAGGTCGTGACCGGGATTCCCTGCCGTCCGTGACTGGGCTCCCCGCGGTCCTAAAGGTCCCTCCGCGGCCCGTCCGGACTTCGCCCCGAATCCAGCAGGCAAGCTCTGCAAGGAGCTTCCTGCAACACAAAACACAAACCCTAGAAATTAAGTTTTAAACTTACCTTCAGGTTTAAACTTACCGCTGGAAAGCAGCAACGCGCCCACCAGACGGACAGACGTAATGACGCGCACGCGTGGGGACGGCCTTCATCACGTAGTCACTCACATGACTCCGAAGTAAAATCTACAATTTGAGAGGGAGATGGTATCAACATCACAGGGGGACTATGGAGCCATGAGGGAGGAGCTGGCCAAAGTTGACTGGAAAGATATCCTAGCAGGGATGAACAGTGGAAAACAATGGCAGGTATTTCAGGGAATAATACAGAAGGTGCAGGATCAGTTCATTCCAAAGAAGAAGAACGATTCCAGGGGGAGTAAGGGACGGCCGTGGGTGACAAGGGAAGCAAGGGACAGTATAGAAATAAAAGAGAAGTATAACACATTAAAGATGAGCGGGAAGCCAGAGGATTAGGAACATCAAAAGATAACTAAAAAGAAAAGATGAGGTACGAAGGTAAGCTAGCCAAGAATATAAAGGAGGATAGTAAAAGCTTCTTTAGGTATGTGAAGAGGAAAAAAATATTTAAGACCAAAGTCGGGAACCTTGACGACTGAAACAGGTGAATTTATTATGGGGGACACGGAAATGGCAGATGAGTTGAACAGGTACTTTGGATCCGTCTTCACTAAGGAAGACACAAACAATCTCCCTGATGAACTAGTGGCCAGAGGATCTAGGGTGGCGGAGGAACTGAAGGAAATTCACATTAGGCAGGAAATGGTGTTGGGTAGGCTGATAAATCCCCAGGGCCTGATGGTCTGCATCCCAGGGTACCCGAGGAAGTGGCTCCAGAAATCGTGGACGCGTTGGTGATAATTTTCCAATGTTTTCTAGATTCAGGATCAGTTCCTGTGGATTGGGGGGTAGCTAATGTTATCCCACTTTTTAAGGAAGGCGGGAGAGAGAAAACAGGGAATTATAGACCAGTTAGCCTGACATCGGTGGTGGGGAAGATGCTGGAGTCAATTAGTAAAGATGAAATAGCACCACATTTGGATAGTAGTAGCAGGATCGGTCCGAGTCAGCATGGATTTACGAAGGGAAAATCATGCTTTACTAATCTTTTGGATTTTTTTGAAGATGTAAGCAGGAAAATGGACAAGCGAGAATCAGTGGATGTAGTGTACCTGGACTTTCAGAAAGCATTTGATAAGGTCCCACATAGGGGATTAGTGGGCAAAATTAGAGCACATGGTATTGGGGGTAGGGTACTGTCATGGATAGAAAATTGGTTGGCAGACAGGAAAAAGAGTAGGGATTAACGGGTCCCTTTCAGAATGGCAGGCAGTGACTAGTGGGGTACCGCAAGGCTCGGTGATGGGACTGCAGCTATTTACAATATACATCAATGATTTGGATGAATGAATTAAAAGTAACATTAGCAAATTTGCAGATGACACACAGCTGTGTGGCTGTGTGAACTGTGAGGAGGATTCTCTGAGGATGCAGGGTCAGGTTGGGTGAGTGGCAGATGCAGTTTAATGTGGATAATGAGGTTATCCACTTTGGTGGCAAATACAGGAAGGCAGATTATTATCTGAATTGTGTCAACTTTGGAAAACGGGAAGTACAACACTATCCGAGGTCGTTATTGATCAATCATTGAAAGTAAGCATGCAGGGACAGCAGGCAGTGAAGAAAGTGAATGGCATGCTGGCCTTCATAACACGAGTTGAGTATAGGAGCAAAGAGGTCCTTCTGCAGTAGTACAGCGACCTAGTGAGACTACACCTGGAGTATTGTGTGCAGTTTTCGTCTCCAAATTTAAGGACATTCTTGCTATTGAGGGAGTGCAGCATAGGTTCACGAGATTAATACCCGGGATGGCGGGACGGTCATATGCTGAGAGAATGGACCGGCTGGACTTGTATACTCCGGAGTTCCTGATGTTGGGGGAGTTCAGAACCAGGGGCCACAGTGTAAGAATAAGGGGTAAGCCATTTAGACAATAGACAATAGGTGCAGGAGTAGGCCTTTTGGCGGACAGACGGACGAAAGCAACGATCATAGAGCAGAATATTCAGTATTCAGTATTCAGTATTTACTTTAATGTCATTTTAACTGAGTACCTACATACACAGATGAAACGAAAAATTGTTTCTCAATCAGTTCCCGTCAGTGCAGTTAATAAAAACAGAATAAATACATATAGCTTTAAAAATTAAAATTACCATATTTAAAATAGGCCTAATAATTGAAATAAAAACAGACATTCAGACCGAACAGTGGCTTTGCTTTGAGAGATGCCTAGCTGTCAAAGTATGGGCGAGGTTAGATGTGTTGGTGTATGATATATGGAGAAGGGGCACAGTCCGTTAACCAGTCTTATTGCCTGTGGGAAGAAGCTGTGTAGCATCCTGCTGGTTTTGCAGCTGATGCTCCTGTACCTCTTCCCAGATGGCAGAATGGAGAAGATGTTGTGTGATGGATGATAGGGGTCCTTAATAATGGAGATGGCTCTGCTGATGCTACACTTCTGATAGATCTCCAACAGGAAAGGAAGTGGGGCACCAATGATCCTACCGGCTGTCTTCACTACCCTGTTAAGTTGGTTTTGCTCGAAAGCCTTGCAGCTCCCAAACCAGGAAGTGATGCCGTAGGTCAATATACTCTCGATTGTGCCCCTGTAGGAGGTCCGTAGATGAACAGGTGACATTTCCGGTCGAGACCCTTCCTCAGGCTGACAGGCAAGGGAAAGGGAAACGGGAGACATAGGCATATCTACCATTCATTTGTCCTTAGTATCGTCTATATCTCTTGCTCCTCTTATAGGATCGTTGGTGGTCCCTTCACAGGAAGGAGATGTTGACAGTCGCGAGTGTAAAGGTCTCCGACTGCGCTTACCAGGTAAGAGCGCGGTTCTTTGGCAGGGCTGTGAATGTGACCCAAATGGCCATAGCCCTTGTCGGTATGAAGGCGAACAACCTGTCCACTGGAGAGGGGTTCAAGTGGTTTGCTGGACTTGTCGAAAGATCGTTTCTGCACATCGCGTTTCAGCTGGAGTTGTTTCTGGACAACGGGAGGTGAACGGACCGGACCTGTTCCTGGACAACAGCTGCTGGGATACTGGCAGGGCAGCACGGGTTTGACGAGACATCAGGCGTTGGGCTGGAGATCCCAGTATGGGATCGCGGGCGATGTTCCTTAGGTTGAGCAGGTCCAGGTAGACGTCGGTGTGAACGCTCCATTAATTGTTTTGCTCTCCGGACAGCCTGTTCAGCAGCCGTGTGCTCTGCCAGAGGCTGCTTAGGCATCCAGTGGGAACGTACTATAGCCTTCATTCCCGAGAACTGGTCCTGTTCGGAGGGCTGTTGTTCGCTGTTTTTGTGTGGGGCCCTTGATAGCGTGTCAGCTATGTTCAAGTTCAAGTGAGTTTATTGTCATGTGTCCCTGATAGGACAATGAAATTCTTGCTTTGCTTCAGCACAACAGAACATGGTAGGCATTGACTACAAAACAGATCAGTGTGTTCATATACCATTATATAAATATATACACACATGAATAAATAAACTGATAAAGTGCAAATAACAGATAATGGGCTATTAATGTTCAGAGTTTTGTCCGAGCCAAGTTTAATAGCCTGATGGCTGTGGGGAAGCAGCTATTCCTGAACCTGGTTGTTGCTCCTGTACCTTCTACCTGAAGGTAGCGGGGAGATGAGTGTGTGGCCAGGATGGTGTGGGTCCTTGATGATACTGCCAGCCTTTTTGAGGCAGCGACTGCGATAGATCCCCTCGATGGAAGGGAGGTCAGAGCCGATGATGGACTGGGCAGTGTTTACTACTTTTTGTTGCCTTTCCCTCTCCAGGGCGCTCAAGTTGCCGAACCAAGCCACGGTGCAACGTGTGCATGTCTTTGCCCTTTTTGTAGACTATGGTGAAATCGAAACGCTGCAGCTGCATCATTATCCATTGCAGGCGAGCCGGAGCGGCGTGGATGGGTCTGTTTAGGATCGCGACCAACGGCTGGTGGTCTGTTTCCACAGTCACAGATTTTCCAAAAAGAAAGTCTTTGAATTCCGTGCTGGCGAAAACCACGGCAAGTAACTGCGTTTCGATTTGGGCGTAACGTTGTTCAGTTTCGGTCAGGGTGCGGGAGGCGTATGCAACAGGCCTGTGGTCGCCGTCGGTGAAGGTTTGTAGGCAAGCAGCACCAAGTCCGTACTGGGACGCATCACATGTGAGCGTCACTGGCAACTTTAAAGCAAAGTAGGCGAGGGTGGGAGCGCTGGCCAGCTGCAACTTAAGGATTTCAGAAGCTCTTTGGTTCTATGAATACCAGGACCACGCAGTGTCTTTGTGTGTCAGTTCCCGCAGGGGGGCAGATATATCGCTGAGGTTGGGAATGAATTTTCCATGGTAGTTGACCATTCCCAGGAATCTCTGTAAACTCGTAACTTCAGTAGGAACCGGGCATCTCATTGATGGCAGCAGTCGTCACAAAAAGTTGTAAACACTGCCCAGTCCATCATCGGCTCTGACCTCCCTACCATCGAGGGGATCTACCAGAGTCGCTGCTTCAAAAAGGCTGGCAGCATCATCAAGGACCCACACCATCCTGGCCACTTCATCTCTCTGCTGCCTTCAGGTAGAAGGTACAGGAGCCTGAAATCTGCAACATCCAGGTTCAGGAATAGCTGCTTCCCCACAGCCATCAGACTATTAAACTCAACTAAAACAAAACTCTGATCATTAATAGCCCATCGCACTTTATCTGTTTATTTATGTGTGTGTATATATATATTCATTGGTATATGGTCACACTGATCAGTTCTGTTCTGTATTTATTTATGCCTACTATGGTGCTGAAGCAAAGCAAGAATTTCATTGCCCTATCTGGGACACATGACAATAAACTCTCTTGAATCTTGAATCACCTCTGGCGGATCGTTGCGATGAGCAAAACGAATGTAGTGGGTGTAGTCGCGCTCGAAGAGGCGCCATCGTTCGGCGATGTCGGAGTCAAAGATCAGGGGACTTGGACGGCGAAGCGCGTTTGCCATGATAGAGATAACGAGCACACAAAACAGGATGGAAAAAATAAAACCCGATAAACTTAAAAATGGAGTGGGTAGGAAACCACTTCCTGAAACCATGTAATAAGGTCGGCCACACGCACAACATGGTACAACATGTTTATTAAAGTCTACTCACAGTACACTTCAGCATGGTGTTTAAGCAAGCGTAACAGCTACTCAGTCTAACTGTACGAACTGAATTCTGATAATATAAACCGCGTAGTAGGCGGACCTTCTACTAATAGAGCACTACAATTGGTTAGTATGGAATTGGACCATCACTGCCTGTGGCAGGTTGTGCTTCCTCAGCTGCCGCTGTACATCCTCTGTACAAGGTACATCCTCTGTTGTGCCTTTTTGACTGTTGGAGTCGATGGTAGCCCCCCACTTAAGGTCCTTGGAGATGATGGTTCCCTGGAACTTAAAAGACTCCACAGATGTGACTGAGGTGTTGTTGATGGTGAGTGGGGGGAAGGGAGGGGGAACTCTGTTGAAGTCTACTATCCTCTCCTCTCCTCCCCTCCTGTCCCGTGAGCGCCCGATGCCCACACTGGGTGTAGAGTTTGCAGGGGGGGGGAGAGGGGGAACGGGGACAAGGGCCGGGCGCACAGTTGGGGCGACGTAGCAGGAGCTCCGTACCGTCCCGTCCTCTACCCGTCCTCTCCGTCCAGTCTCCTCCCCTCCCCTCCTCTCCCCTACCTTCCTCTCCCCGTCCCCTCTGTCCAGTCCCTCCCCTTCTCTCCTCTTCCCTCCTCCCCCTCCCCTCCCCTCCTCACCTTCCCTCCTCCATCCTCCCCTACCCTCCTCTCTTCTCCCCCCTCTCTCTCTCTCTCTCTCTCTCTCTCTCTCTCTCGCTCTCTCTGTCTATCTCACCCTCTTCCCCAAGTTCGAATCCAAACGGTTCACTAACCCGACTCCTCGCGCGCATCCCGCCCTTTTCCCGTCCATTCAGCTGCTGTCGCCAAGCGAGTTGCGTCCAACCATATAATGCGCTCTGTACCGGTCACTCGGCGGCCAATCAGACGCTGTCGCCAAGGGGGTCACGTCCAATCACCGATCAGACAATAGACAATAGGTACAGGAATAGGCCATTCGACCCTTCGAGCCAGCACCGTCATTCAATGTGGTCATTGCTGATCATCCCCAATCAGTACCCAATTCCTGCCTTCTCCCCACATCCCCTGACTCCGCTATCTTTAAGAGCCCCATCTAGCTCACTCTTGAAAGTATCCATAGAACTGGCCTCCACCGCCCTCTGAGGCAGAGAATTCCAGACTCACAACCCTCTGTGTGAAAAAGTGTTTCCTCGTCTCCGTTCTAAATGGCTTACCCCTTATTCTTAAACTGTGGCCCCTGGTTCTGGACCCGCAACATCAGGAACATGTTTCCAGCCCCTAGCATGTCAAAACCCTTAATAATCTTATATGTTTCAATAAGATTCCCTCTCATCTTTCTAAACTCCAAAGTATACAAGCCCAAACGCTCCATTCTCACAGCATATGACAGTCCCGCCATCCCGCGAATTAACCTTGTAAACCTACGCTGCACTCCCTCAATAGCAAGAATCGTCTTCCTCAAATTGTGACCAAAACTGCACACAATACTCCAGGTGTGGTCTCACAAGGGGCCTATACAACTACAGAAGGACCTCTTTGCTCCTTTTATTCACATTTATCCACATTAAACTGTATCTGCCATGCATCAGGCCACTCACCCAACCTGTCCAAGTCACCCTGCATTCTCATAGTATCCTCCTCATAGTTCACACTGCCACCCAGCATGGTGTCATCTGCAAATTTGCTAATGTTACTTTGAATCCCTTCATCTAAATCATTGATAAATATTGTAAATAGCTGCAGTCCCAGCACCGAGCCTTGCGGTATCCCACTAGTTACTACCTGCCATTCTGAAAGGGACCCGTTAATCTCTATTCTTTGTTGCCTGTCTGCCAACCAATTTTCTATCCATGTCAGCACTCTACCCCCAATACCATGTGCCCTAATTTTGCCCACTAATCTATGTGGGACCTTATCAAATGCTTTCTGAAAGTCCAGGTACACTACATCCACTGGCTCTCCCTTGTCCATTTTCCTAGTTACATCCTCAAAAAGTTCCAGAAGATTAGTCAAGCATGATTTCCCCTTCGTAAATCCATGCTGACTTAGACCGATCCTGTTACTGTTATCCAAATGTGCCGCTATTTCATCTTTCATAATTGACCAGCATCTTCCCCACCACCGATGTCAGGCTAACTGGTCTACAATTCCCTGCTTTCTCTCTCCCGCCTTTATTAAAAAGTGGGATAACATTAGCTACCCTCCAATCCACAGGAACTGATCTCGAATCTATTGAACATTGGAAAATTATCACCAATGCGTCAACAATTTCTAGAGCCACTTCCTTACGTACCCTGGGATGCAGACCATCGGACCCTGGGGATTTATCAGCCTTCCGTCTACCCAACACCATTTCCTGCCTAATGTGAATTTCCTTCAGTTCCCCTAGATCCTCTGGCCACTAGTATATCAGGAAGATTCTTTGTGTCTTCCTTAGTGAAGACGGATCCAAAGTACCTGTTCAACTCGTCTGCCATTTCTTTGTTCCCCATAATAAATCCACCTGTTTTAGTCTTCGAGGATCCAACTTTGGTCTTATCTAATTTTATCCTCTTCACATACCCAAAGTTTTTACTACCCTCCTTTATATTCTTGGCTAGCTTACATCATCTTTTCTCCCCATATTGCCTTTTTAGTTATCTTCCGTTGCTCTTTAAAAGTTACCCAATCCTCTGGCTTCCCGCTCATCTTTGCCATGTTATGCTTCTTCTCTTTTATTTTTACACTGTCCTTTACTTCCCTTGTCAGCCACGGTTGCCCCTTACTCCCCTTGGAATCTTTCTTCCTCTTTGGAATGAACTGATCCTGCACCTTCTGTATTATTCCCAGAAATACCTGCTATTGTTGCATTGAGTGAAAACAGAACAAAGGGAATGGAGTTCAATGAAAATGTAGTATAGATTATTATTGGATAGATCAACGGGTGGCCACCATCGACTCCACAGTCAAAAAGGCTAAACAGAGGATGTACTTCCTGCGGCAGCTGAGAAAACACAATCTGCCACAGGCAATGATGGTCCAGTTTTATACTGCCATCGTAGAGTCTGTCCTCACCTTCTCCATCAAGGTCTGTGTATCAGAGCAGCTGCTCGCCGGCGTGGGCCCGCCGGTGCTGCCGCAACCCCCGCGAGCTGTCAAACGCCTCACCGCAGTACGGGCTGTCGTAGGGCTGGCCACTGGTGTGCACGCGCTAGTGAGAAAGGGCATGAGAGACCATGGCAAAGCGCTCTCCACACACCGGGCTGGGGAAGGGACAGTCGCTGTCGTGCACCTGCTGGTGGGACAGCAGCCTGGAGGAGCGGGTGTAGCTCTTGCCGCACTGGGCGCAGGTGTAGGGGCGCTCGTTGGTGTGGGTGCGCTGGTGCCCCAGCAGGCTGTTGGAGCGGGGTGAAGCCCTTGCCGCAGTCGCTGCAGGTGTAGGGCCGTTCCCCGGTGTGCAGGCGCCTGTGCACCTCCAGGTCCGTGGACGACTTGAAGCCTTTGCCGCAGTCGGAGCAGGTGAAGGGCCGTTCACTGCTGTGCACTTGCTGGTGCACCCGCAGCCCCGACAACCGGGCAAAGCACTTGCCGCAGGTGGAGCAGACATAGGGCTTCTCGCCCGTGTGCACCCGCCGGTGGGCCTCCAGCTCTTGCGCCCTCTTGAAGCCCTTACCGCAGTCGGAGCAGCCAAAGGGCCTCTCGCCGGAGTGCACTCGCCGGTGGGTCTCCAGCTCTTGCGCCCTCTTGAAGCCCTTGCCACAGTTGCTGCAGGTGTAGGGCCGCTCGCCAGTGTGCAGGCGCCTGTGCACCTTCAGTTCCGGCGACGACTTGAAGCCTTTGCCGCAGTCGGAGCAGGTGAAGGGCCGCTCACTGCTGTGCACCCGCCGGTGCACCTGCAGCCCCGACAACCAGGCAAAGCTCTTGCCACAGGTGGAGCAGCCGTAGGGCTTCTCGCCCGTGTGCACCCGCTGGTGGATCTTCAGCTCATGTGCCGTCTTGAAGCTCTTACCGCAGTCGGAGCAGGTGAAGGGGCGTTCTCCGTGTGCACCCGCCGGTGGGTCTCCAGCTCGCTCGGGCGCTGCCAGGCTTTGCCACACACGTCGCACTCATAACGCTTCTCCTTGTTGTGCCCCGTCATGTGGTCCTCCATCGAAACTCAGCCCTTCGAAGCTCAGCCCGCACACCGAGCAGATGCGGGGGGGGGGGGGGGGGGAACTCACCGGCACCCTGGCCGCCCTCAATGCCCGCTCACATCCCCGTCTCGCCGTCCACAGCAACGGCTCCTAAACCCTGTAGGAGGGGAACACAGAGGGTCAACAAGCTGGCAAAGAGGACGTTACCAACGCGTGAACATTACTAGTGCTTGAAGGGGGGGAGGGAAGAGGGTGTGAAAGGAGGGAGAGACTTGGGGAAGAGGAGGGGGTGAGGATGACAGTGAGGGGGAGAAGGGAGGTGGGAGAGGTGGTGAGGAGGCAAGGGAGGAAGTGGGATGGTGGACTGTGGAAGTGAGGGGAGAGGGAGAATGGGGTGAGGGGAGGAGGAAAGGAGGAGAGAGTTGGGGAACAGGGGGGAAGCGGAGGGGGGATGGGGTGAGGAGGATGGAAGTGAGGATAGTGGGAGGGGGAGAAGAGGGGGAGGCAGGGGGGGTGAGGAAGCAAGTGGGAGAGGAAGGGGCCACACCGACCTGGGGCGCCGGGCATCTGGGCAGCACGTCGAGCCGCCCGCCCGCACGTCCGCCAGCAAGCCGCCCTGCCCCGTGATGTACCCCTCCCGGCCCCGTAATGTCTGCCACACGACGGGCGCCCTGACGTCACCTCCAATCAGAGGGGGGACTGCCGGCCCTGCCCCGCCGGGGGTTGCCGCTGAGTCACGAGGGGGCGGCATGCATCATGGGAATAAGGTCACAGATTGCTGGAATAAAGGGCCTGGTCCCACTTGGCCGTCATTTGCGCGTAATTTACGCGACCTCATTTGCGCATCGACACACGCACGTGATGCGCGCATGGTGCGTGATGACATAGGCAGTGACCTGCAGCCGCGCAGGATTTTGTGATGTACGAAATCTTCGAGCGCCATCTGCGTGACGCGCAAATGACGGCCAAGTGGGACAGGCCCTGAACTCAGCGGGTCAGGCATCGTCAGCGTTCATAGCAAAGGGATTTGAGTATAGGAGCAGGGAGGTTCAACTGCAGTTGTACAGGGTCTTGTTGAGACCACACCTGGAGTATTGCGTACAGTTTTGGTCTCCAAATCTGAGGAAAGACATTCTTGCCATAGAGGGAGTACAGGAAGGTTCACCAGACTGATTCCTGGGATGTCAGGACTTTCATATGAAGAAAGACTGGATAGACTTGGCTTGTACTCGCTCGAATTTAGAAGATTAAGGGGGGGTCTTATAGAAACTTCACAACGGGTTGGACAGGCTAGATGCAGGAAGATTGTTCCCGATGTTGGGAAGTCCAGGACAAGGGGTCACAGTTTAAGGATAAGGGGAAAATCTTTTAGGACTGAGATGAGAAAAACATTTTTCACACAGAGAGTGGTGAATCTGTGGAATTCTCTGCCACAGAAGGTAGTTGAGGCCAGTTCAGTGGCTGTATTTAAGAGGGAGTTAGATGTGGCTCTTGTGGCTAAAGGGATCAGGGGGTATGGAGAGAAGGCAGGTACAGGATACTGAGTTGGATGATCAGCCGTGATCATATTGAATGGTGGTGCAGGCTTGAAGGGCCGAATGGCCTACTCTGCACCTATTGTCTATGTTTCTATGTGGGGAACGGTGCACCGTGTCCTCCCGCCGCCAGGGCGGCGCTGCACTCGGAGGACCAGAGGCGCTGCACCGAGCCCTTCAATACACAGGGGGTCGCTGCGGACAGAGAAACAAATACGCTGCGCCGCGGCCTCCCGCCGCCAGGACGGCGCTACAGTCGGAGGACCAGAGGGCGCCCAGGCTGGTCCCACCGCCGTCATTTGCGCGTAATATACGCGTCAAGACACGTCACTCTCATCACTCACTGACATCCCCCTCCGCCCGCCCGCCTCGGGCTCCGGCTCCTCGGGGTCGCCGGCCGCGGGATCGGCCTCGGGGAGGGAGGAGGAGGCGGGGATAGGACGCGGGGCCGAGCGGCGGCGGTGGCGACTGTCCCCACCTGAGCTCCCGGCGCAGAGCGGAGGCCCCGCCTCTCCGTCACAACGAACCAGGTCCCGCCCTCGCCTTGCGTCCGACCAGTCACAGCCGCGTCTCCGCCCCCCCAGGACTGACAGCGCCCTCCGCCAATCGGAGTCGCCCATCCCGCCCTAGCGACGGTTGCCACGGCGCGGACGGTCCCGCCCCCCCGCAGGTGACCGCGCCCCATAGGTCGAGCCGTAGTCCCGCCCCCCGGACGGACTGACAGACCCCTCCGCCAATCGGAGCCGGCGATCCCGCCCTAGCAACGGTTACCACGCCCGCCCCCCCCGCCGCAGTTGACCGCGCCCTATAGGTCGAGGCGTAGCCTCGCCCCACTGACGGACAGCGCCGTCCGCCAATCGAAGCCGCCCATCCCGCCTCAGCGACGGTTGCCATGGCGCGGCCGGCCCCGCCCCCGCGGCTCCCACACCACGGCAACTGCAACATTGACAGCAAATGCAGAGGCTGCAAACCTGAGATAAAACCTCATGGGGGGGGGGGGGGGGGGCGGCAGACTACAAAATGCTGCAGTAACTAAGCGGGAGAGAAGGAACGAATGGGCAACGATTCGAGGTCGAGACCCTTCCTCAGACTGAGGGTCGCAGGAGAGATATAGACGGTGATGTGGAGTGAAAAGCTTCTACATAGAAACATAGACAATAGGTGCAGGAGGAGGCCATTCGGCCCTTCGAGCCATTCAATATGATCACGGCTGATCATCCACAATCAGTACCCCGTTCCTGCTTTCTACCCATATCCCTTGATTCCGTTAGCCTGAAGAGCTAAATCTAACTCTCTCTTGAAAACATCCAGAGAATTGGCCTCCAGTGCCTTCTGTGGCAGAGAATCCCACAGATTCACAACTCTCTGGGTGGAAACGTTTATCCTCATCTCAGTCCTAACTGGCCGACCCCTTTTACTTAAACTGGCTTCCCTGGTTCTGGGCTCCCCCAACATGGGGAACATGTTTCCTGCATCTAGCCTGTCACACCCCTTTAACAATTTTATATGTTTTTATAAGATCTCTTCTCATCCTTCTAAATTCCAGTGAATACAAGCACAGTCATCCCATTCTTTCATCGTACGTCAGCCCCGCCATCCCAGGAATCAACCTGATGAACCTACACTTCCTCAATAGCAAGAATGTACTTCCTCAAATGAGTCCAGAACCAGGGGCCACAGTTTAAGAATAAGGGGTAAGCCATTTAGAACGGAGACAAGGAAACACTTTTTCTCACAGAGAGTTGTGAGTCTCTGCCTCAGAGGGCGGTGGAGGCCGGTTCTCTGGATACTTTCAAGA
>JAXLNO010002992.1:0-34202 GCA_038087875.1 Malacoraja senta
ATCCAGCAAGGTCGCCACAAACCCGGTGAGGTAGTCATATTTCCGGCAAGGTCGCCATAAATCCGGCAAGTTCACCACAAATCCGGCGAGGTCGCCATATTTCAGGCAAGGTCGCCATAAACCCGGCAAGTTCGCCACAAATCCGGCGAGGTCGCCATATTTCCGGCAAGGTCGCCACAAATCCGGCAAGGTCGTCATAAATCCGGCAAGGTCGCCACACATCCGGCGAGCTCGCCATATTTCCGGCAAGGTCGCCATAAATCCGGCAAGGTCGCGACAAATACGGCAAGGTCGCCATATTTCCGGCAAGGTCGCCACAAATCCGGCAAGGTCGCTATATGTCCGGCAAGGTCGCCACAAACCGGCAAGGTCCCCATATTTCCAGCAAGGTCGCAATATTTCCGGCAAGGTCGCCACAAATCCGGCAAGGTCGCCATATTTCCGGCAAGGTCGCCATAAACCCGGCAAGGTCGCCACAAATCCGGCGAGGTCGTCATAAATCCGGCAAGGTCGCCACAAATCAGGCAATGTCGCCATATTTTCCGACAAAGTCGCCATATTTCCGACAAAGTCGCCATAAATCCGGCACGGTAGCCACAAATACGGCAAGGTCCCAATATTTCCAGCAAGGTCGCAATATTTCCGGCAAGGTCGCCATATTTCCGACATGGTCGCCATAAATCCGGAAAGGTCGCCAAAAATCCGGCAAGGTCGACATATTTCCGGCATGGTCGGCACAAATCCGGCAAGGTCGCCACAAATCCGGCAAGGTCGCCATGTTTCAGGCAAGGTCGCCATAAATCCGGCAAGGTCGCCACAAATCCCACAAGGTCGCCATATTTCCGGCAAGGTCGCCATATTCCCGGCAAGGTTGCCATAAATCCGGCCAGGTCGCCATATTTCCGGCAAGGTCGCCATAAATCCGGCAAGGTCGCCACAAATCCGGCGAGGTCGCCATATTTCCAGGAAGGTCGACAGAAACCCGGCGAGGTCCCCATATTTCCGGCAAGGTCGCCACAAATCCGGCAAGGTCGCCATATTTCCAGCAAGGTCGCCATAAATCCGGTAAGGTCGCCACACATCCGGCAATGTCGCCATATTTCCGGCAAGGTCGCCATAAATCCAGCAAGGTCGCCACAAATCCGGCGAGGTAGTCATATTTCCGGCAAGGTCGCCATAAATCCGGCAAGTTCACCACAAATCCGGCAAGTTCACCACAAATCCGGCGAGGTCGCCATGTTTCAGGCAAGGTCGCCATAAATCCGGCAAGATCGCCACAAATCCGGCGAGGTCGTCATATTTCCGGCAAGGTCGCCACAAATGCTGCAAGGTCACATAAATGCGGCGAGGTAGCCATAAATCCGGCAAGGTCGCCACAAATCCAGCGAGGTCGCCATATTCCCGGCAAGGTCGCCATAAATACGGCAAGGTCGCCATATTTCCGGCAAGGTCGCCACAATTCCGGCAAGGTCGCCACAAATCCGGCGAGGTCGCCATATTTCCGGCAAGGACGCCTCAAATCCGGCAAGGTCGCCATAAACCCGGCAAGGTCGCCACAAATCCGGCGAGGTCGCCATATTTCCGGCAAGGTCGCCACAAATCCGGCAAGGTCGTCATAAATCCGGCAAGGTCGCCACAAATCCGGCAATGTCGCCATATTTCCGACAAAGTCGCCATAAATCCGGCAAGGTAGCCACAAATACGGCAAGGTTCCCATATTTCCAGCAAGGTCGCAATATTTCCGGCAAGGTCGCCATATTTCCGACATGGTCGCCCTAAATCCGGAAAGGTCGCCGAAAATCCGGCAAGGTCGACATATTTCCGGCAAGGTCGGCACAAATCCGGCAAGGTCGCCACAAATCCGGCAACGTCGACATATTTCCGGCAAGGTCGCCATAAATCCGGCAAGGTCGCCACAAATCCCACAAGGTCGCCATATTTCCGGCAAGGTCGCCATATTTCCGGCAAGGTCGCCATATTTCCGGCAAGGTCGCCACAAATCCAGCAAGGTCGCCATATTTCCGTCAAGGTCGCCATAAATTCGGCAAGGTCGCCACAAATCCGGCAAGGTCACATAAATGCGGCGAGGTAGCCATAAATCCGGCAAGGTCGCCACAAATCCAGCGAGGTCGCCATATTCCCGGCAAGGTCGCCATAAATCCGGCAAGGTCGCCATAAATACGGCAAGGTCGCCATAAAACCGGCGAGATCGCCATATTTCCGGCAAGGTCGCCACAATTCCGGCAAGGTCGCCACAAATCCGGCGAGGTCGCCATATTTCCGGCAAGGTCGCCTCAAATCCGGCAAGGTCGCCACAAATCCGGCGAAGTCGCCATATTTTCGGCAAGGTCGTCATGAATCCGGCAAGGTCGCCACAAATGCGGCGAGGTCGCCATATTTCCGGCAAGGTCGCCATAAATCCGGCAAGGTCGCCATATTTCAGGCAAGGTCGCCATAAATCCGGCAAGGTCGTCATAAATCCGGCAAGGTCGACAGAAATCCGGCGAGGTCACCATATTTCCGGCAAGTTCGCCACAAATCCGGCAAGTTCGCCATAAATCCGGCAAGGTCGCCACAAATCCGGCAAGGTCGCCATATTTCCAGCAAGGTCGCCATAAATCCGGTAAGGTCGCCACACATCCGGCAATGTCGCCATATTTCCGGCAAGGTCGCCATAAATCCAGCAAAGTCGCCACAAATCCGGTGAGGTATTCATATTTCCGGCAAGGTCGCCATAAATCCGGCAAGTTCACCACAAATCCGGCGAGGTCGCCATATTTCAGGCAAGGTCGCCATAAATCCGGCAAGTTCGCCACAAATCCGGCGAGGTCGCCATATTTCCGGCAAGGTCGCCACAAATCCGGCAAGGTCGTCATAAATCCGGCAAGGTCGCCACACATCCGGCGAGCTCGCCATCTTTCCGGCAAGGTTGCCATAAATCCGGCAAGGTCGCGACAAATACGGCAATGTCCCCATATTTCCAGCAATGTCGTAATATTTCCGGCAAGGTCGCCACAAATCCGGCAAGGTCGCCATATTTCCGACAAGGTCGCCATAAATCCGGCAAGGTCGCCACAAATCCGGCAAGGTCGCTATATGTCCGGCAAGGTCGCCACAAATCCGGCAAGGTCCCCATATTTCCAGCAAGGTCGCAATATTTCCGGCAAGGTCGCCACAAATCCGGCAAGGTCGCCATATTTCCGGCAAGGTCGCCATAAACCCGGCAAGGTCGCCACAAATCCGGCGAGATCGCCATATTTCCGGCAAGGTCGCCACAAATCCGGCAAGGTCGTCATAAATCCGGTAAGGTCGCTATATTTACGGCAAGGTCGCCACAAATCCGGTAAGGTCGCTATATTTACGGCAAGGTCGCCATATTTCCGGCAAGGTCGCCACAAATCCGGCAAGGTAGCCATATTTCCGACATGGTCGCCATAAATCCGGAAACATCGCCACAAATCCGGCAAGGTCGTCATAAATCCGGCAAGGTCGCCACAAATCCGGCAATGTCGCCATATTTTCCGACAAAGTCGCCATATTTCCGACAAAGTCGCCATAAATCCGGCACGGTAGCCACAAATACGGCAAGGTCCCAATATTTCCAGCAAGGTCGCAATATTTCCGGCAAGGTCGCCATATTTCCGACATGGTCGCCATAAATCCGGAAAGGTCGCCAAAAATCCGGCAAGGTCGACATATTTCCGGCATGGTCGGCACAAATCCGGCAAGGTCGCCACAAATCCGGCAAGGTCGCCATGTTTCAGGCAAGGTCGCCATAAATCCGGCAAGGTCGCCACAAATCCCACAAGGTCGCCATATTTCCGGCAAGGTCGCCATATTCCCGGCAAGGTTGCCATAAATACGGCCAGGTCGCCATATTTCCGGCAAGGTCGCCATAAATCCGGCAAGGTCGCCACAAATCCGGCGAGGTCGCCATATTTCCAGGAAGGTCGAGAGAAACCCGGCGAGGACCCATATTTCCGGCAAGTTCGCCACAAATCCGGCAAGTTCGTCATCAATCCGGCAAGGTCGCCACAAATCCGGCAAGGTCGCCATATTTCCAGCAAGGTCGCCATAAATCCGGTAAGGTCGCCACACATCCGGCAATGTCGCCATATTTCCGGCAAGGTCGCCATAAATGCAGCAAGGTCGCCACAAATCCGGCGAGGTAGTCATATTTCCGGCAAGGTCGCCATAAATCCGGCAAGGTCGCCACAAATCCCACAAGGTCGCCATATTTCCGGCAAGGTCGCCATATTTCCGGCAAGGTCGCCATATTTCCGGCAAGGTCGCCACAAATCCAGCAAGGTCGCCATATTTCCGTCAAGGTCGCCATAAATTCGGCAAGGTCGCCACAAATCCGGCAAGGTCACATAAATGCGGCGAGGTAGCCATAAATCCGGCAAGGTCGCCACAAATCCAGCGAGGTCGCCATATTCCCGGCAAGGTCGCCATAAATCCGGCAAGGTCGCCATAAATACGGCAAGGTCGCCATAAAACCGGCGAGATCGCCATATTTCCGGCAAGGTCGCCACAATTCCGGCAAGGTCGCCACAAATCCGGCGAGGTCGCCATATTTCCGGCAAGGTCGCCTCAAATCCGGCAAGGTCGCCACAAATCCGGCGAAGTCGCCATATTTTCGGCAAGGTCGTCATGAATCCGGCAAGGTCGCCACAAATGCGGCGAGGTCGCCATATTTCCGGCAAGGTCGCCATAAATCCGGCAAGGTCGCCATATTTCAGGCAAGGTCGCCATAAATCCGGCAAGGTCGTCATAAATCCGGCAAGGTCAACAGAAATCCGGCGAGGTCACCATATTTCCGGCAAGTTCGCCACAAATCCGGCAAGTTCGCCATAAATCCGGCAAGGTCGCCACAAATCCGGCAAGGTCGCCATATTTCCAGCAAGGTCGCCATAAATCCGGTAAGGTCGCCACACATCCGGCAATGTCGCCATATTTCCGGCAAGGTCGCCATAAATCCAGCAAAGTCGCCACAAATCCGGTGAGGTATTCATATTTCCGGCAAGGTCGCCATAAATCCGGCAAGTTCACCACAAATCCGGCGAGGTCGCCATATTTCAGGCAAGGTCGCCATAAATCCGGCAAGTTCGCCACAAATCCGGCGAGGTCGCCATATTTCCGGCAAGGTCGCCACAAATCCGGCAAGGTCGTCATAAATCCGGCAAGGTCGCCACACATCCGGCGAGCTCGCCATATTTCCGGCAAGGTTGCCATAAATCCGGCAAGGTCGCGACAAATACGGCAATGTCCCCATATTTCCAGCAATGTCGTAATATTTCCGGCAAGGTCGCCGCAAATCCGGCAAGGTCGCCATATTTCCGACAAGGTCGCCATAAATCCGGCAAGGTCGCCACAAATCCGGCAAGGTCGCTATATGTCCGGCAAGGTCGCCACAAATCCGGCAAGGTCCCCATATTTCCAGCAAGGTCGCAATATTTCCGGCAAGGTCGCCACAAATCCGGCAAGGTCGCCATATTTCCGGCAAGGTCGCCATAAACCCGGCAAGGTCGCCACAAATCCGGCGAGATCGCCATATTTCCGGCAAGGTCGCCACAAATCCGGCAAGGTCGTCATAAATCCGGTAAGGTCGCTATATTTACGGCAAGGTCGCCACAAATCCGGTAAGGTCGCTATATTTACGGCAAGGTCGCCATATTTCCGGCAAGGTCGCCACAAATCCGGCAAGGTAGCCATATTTCCGACATGGTCGCCATAAATCCGGAAACATCGCCACAAATCCTGCAAGGTCGTCATAAATCCGGCAAGGTCGCCACAAATCCGGCAATGTCGTCATATTTTCCGACAAAGTCGCCATATTTCCGACAAAGTCGCCATAAATCCGGCACGGTAGCCACAAATACGGCAAGGTCCCAATATTTCCAGCAAGGTCGCAATATTTCCGGCAAGGTCGCCATATTTCCGACATGGTCGCCATAAATCCGAAAAGGTCGCCAAAAATCCGGCAAGGTCGACATATTTCCGGCATGGTCGGCACAAATCCGGCAAGGTCGCCACAAATCCGGCAAGGTCGCCATGTTTCAGGCAAGGTCGCCATAAATCCGGCAAGGTCGCCACAAATCCCACAAGGTCGCCATATTTCCGGCAAGGTCGCCATATTCCCGGCAAGGTTGCCATAAATACGGCCAGGTCGCCATATTTCCGGCAAGGTCGCCATAAATCCGGCAAGGTCGCCACAAATCCGGCGAGGTCGCCATATTTCCAGGAAGGTCGAGAGAAACCCGGCGAGGACCCATATTTCCGGCAAGTTCGCCACAAATCCGGCAAGTTCGCCATCAATCCGGCAAGGTCGCCACAAATCCGGCAAGGTCGCCATATTTCCAGCAAGGTCGCCATAAATCCGGTAAGGTCGCCACACATCCGGCAATGTCGCCATATTTCCGGCAAGGTCGCCATAAATGCAGCAAGGTCGCCACAAATCCGGCGAGGTAGTCATATTTCCGGCAAGGTCGCCATAAATCCGGCAAGTTCACCACAAATCCGGCAAGTTCACCACAAATCCGGCGAGGTCGCCATGTTTCAGGCAAGGTCGCCATAAATCCGGCAAGATCGCCACAAATCCGGCGAGGTCGCCATATTTCCGGCAAGGTCGCCACAAATGCTGCAAGGTCGTCATAAATCCGGCAAGGTCGCCTCAAATCCGGCAATGGCGCCATATTTCCGGAAAAGTCTCCATAAATCCGGCAAGGTCGCCACAAATACGGCAAGGTCCCCATATTTCCAGCATGGTCGCAATATATCCGGCAAGGTCGCCACAAACCCGGCAAGGTCGCCATATTTCCGGCAAGGTCGCCATAAATCAGGCAAGGTCGCCACAAATCCTGCAAGGTCGCCATATTTCCGGCAAGGTCGCCACATAAATCCGGCAAGGTCGCCACAAATCCGGTAAGGTCGCTATATTTACGGCAAGGTCGCCACAAATCCGGTAAGGTCGCTATATTTACGGCAAGGTCGCCATATTTCCGGCAAGGTCGCCACAAATCCGGCAAGGTAGCCATATTTCCGACATGGTCGCCATAAATCCGGAAACATCGCCACAAATCCGGCAACGTCGACATATTTGTGGCAAGGTCGCCATACATCCGGCAAGGTCGCCACAAATCCGGCGAGGTCGACACATTTTCGGCAAGGTCGCCATAAATCCGGCAAGGTCGCCACAAATTCGGCAAGGTCTCCTAATTTCCAGCAAGGTCGCAATATTTCCGGCAAGGTCGCCACAAACCCGGCAAGGTCGCCATGTTTCCGGCAAGGTCGCCATAAATCCGGCAAGGTCGCCACAAATCCGGTAAGGTCGCTATATTTAAGGCAAGGTCGCCATATTTCCGGCAAGGCCGCCACAAATCCGGCAAGGTCGCCATATTTCCGACAAGGTCGCCATAAATCCTGAAAGATCGCCACAAATCCGGCAACGTCTAGTTTCAATATAATTATGGAGAGGGTCAGAACTGGACCTAGGGTTGAGATTTTTGTTTGGAGAAAGGCTAACTTTGAGGAGATGCGAAAGGATTTAAAAGGAGTGAATTGGGACATGTTGTTTTATGGGAAGGATGTAGAAGAAAAATGGAGGACTTTTAAGGGTGACATTTTAAGAGTACAGAATCTTTATGTCCCTGTTCGGTTGAAAGGAAATAGTAAAAAATGGAGAGAGCCATGGTTTTCAAGGGAAATTGGACACTTGGTTCGGAAAAAGAGAGAGATCTACAATAATTATAGGCAGCATGGAGTAAATGAGGTGCTTGAGGAATATAAAGAATGTAAAAAGAATATTAAGAAAGAAATTAGAAAAGCTAAAAGAAGATATGAGGTTGTTTTGGCAAGTAAGGTGAAAGTAAATCCAAAGGGTTTCTACAGCTATATTAATATCAAAACGATAACAAAGAATAAAATCGGTCCATTAGAGAGTCAGAGTGGACAGCTATCTGCAGAGCCAAAAGAGATGGGGGAGATATTGAACAATTTATTTTCTTCGGTATTCACGAAGGAGAAGGATATGGAATTATGTGAGGTAAGGGAAACGAGCAGAGTAGCAATGGAAACTGTGAGATTCAAAGAAGAGGAGGTGCGGACACTTTTGAAAAATATGAAAACGGATAAGTCTCCAGGTCCTGACAGGATATTCCCTAGGACATTGAGGGAAGTTAGTGTAGAAATAGCAGGGGCTATGACAGAAATATTTCAAATGTCATTAGAAACGGGAATAGTGCCGGAGGATTGGCGTACTGCGCATGTTGTTCCGTTGTTTTAAAAAGGGTTCGAAGAGTAAACCTAGCAATTATAGACCTGTTAGTTTGACGTCAGTGGTGGGCAAATTAATGGAAAGGATACTTAAAGATAATATATATAAGCATCTGGATAAGCAGGGTCTGATTAGGAACAGTCAACATGGATTTGTGCCTGGAAGGTCGTGCTTGACTAATCTTCTTGAATTTTTCGAAGAGGTTACTAGGGAAATTGATGAGGGTAAAGCAGTGGATGTTGTCTATATGGACTTCAGTAAGGCCTTTGACAAGTTTCCTCGTGGAAGGTTGGTTAAGAAGATTCAATTGTTGGGTATTAATGGTGGAGTAGCAAGATGGATTCAACAGTGGCTGAATGGGAGATGCCAGAGAGTAATGGTGGATGGCTGTATGTCAGGTTGGAGGCCGGTGACTAGTGGGGTGCCTCAGGGTCCACTGTTGTTTGTCATGTACATCAATGATCTGGATGATGGTGTGGAAAATTGGATTAGTAAGTATGCAGATGATACTAAGATAGGTGGTGTTGTGGATAATGAAGTAGATTTTCAAAGTCTACAGAGAGATTTAGGCCATTTGGAAGAGTGGGCTGAAAGATGGCAGATGGAATTTAATGCTGACAAATGTGAGGTGCTACATCTCGGCAGGACAAATCAAAATAGGACGTACACGGTAAATGGTAGCGAATTGAGGAATGCAGTTGAACAGAGGGATCTAGGAATAACTGTGCATAGTTCCCTGAAGGTGGAATCTCATGTAGATAGGGTGGTAAAGAAAGCTTTTGGTGTGCTGGCCTTTATAAATCAGAGCATTGAATATAGAAGTTGGGATGTAATGTTAAAATTGTACAAGGCATTGGTGAGGCCAATTCTGGAGTATGGAGTACAATTTTGGTCGCCTAATTATAGGAAGGATGTCAACAAAATAGAGAGAGTACAGAGGAGATTTACTAGAATGTTGCCTGGGTTTCAGCAACTAAGTTACAGAGAAAGGTTGAACAAGTTAGGTCTTTATTCTTTGGAGCGCAGAAGGTTAAGAGGGGTCTTGATAGAGGTCTTTAAAATTATGAGCGGGTTAGACAGAGTGGACGTGGATAAGCTTTTCCCATTGAGAGTAGGGAAGATTCAAACAAGGGGACATGACTTGAGAATTAAGGGACAGAAGTTTAGGGGGAACATTAGGGGGAACTTCCTTACTCAGAGAGTGGTAGCTGTGTGGAATGAGCTTCCAGTGGAAGTGGTGGAGGCAGGTTCGATGTTATCCTTTAAAAATAGATTGGATGGGTATATGGACGGGAAAGGAATGGAGGGTTATGGTCTGAGTGCAGGTAGAAGGGACTAGGGGGAAGAATTTATTTTTAATTTAAAAAAATGTTCGGCACGGACTTGAAGGGCCGAGATGGCCTGTTTCCGTGCTGTTATGGTTATATGGTTATATGGTTATATGGTCTACATATTTGTGGCAAGGTCGCCATACATCCGGCAGGGTCGCCACAAATCCGGCGAGGTCGACATATTTTCGGCAAGGTCGCCATAAATCCGGCAAGGTCGCCACAAATCTAGCGAGGTCTCCATATTTCCGGCAAGGTCGCCATAAATCCGGCAAGGTCGCCACAAATCCGGCAAGGTCGCTATATTTCCGGCAAGGTCGCCATATTTCCGGCAAGGTCGCCACAAATCCGGCAAGGTCCCCATATTTCCAGCAAGGTCGCAATATTTCCGGCAAGGTCGCCACAAATCCGGCAAGGTCGCCATAGTTCCGGCAAGGTCGCCATAAACCCAGCAAGGTAGCCACAAATCCGGCGAGGTCGCCATATTTCCGGCAAGGTCGCCACAAATCCGGCAAGGTCGTCATAAATCCGGCAAGGTCGCCACAAATCTGGCAATGTCGCCATATTTCCGACAAAGTCGACATAAATCCGGCAAGGTAGCCACAAATACGGCAAGGTCCCCATATTTCCAGCAAGGTCGCAATATTTCCGGCAAGGTCGCCACAAATCCGGCAAGGTCGACATATTTCCGGCAAGGTCGGCACAAATCCGGCAAGGTCGCCACAAATCCGGCAAGGTCGCCATATTTCCGGCAAGGTCGCCATAAATCCGGCAAGGTCTCCACAAATCCCACAAGGTCGCCATATTTCCGGCAAGGTCGCCATATTTCCGGCAATGTAGCCACAAATCCAGCAAGGTCGCCATATTTCCGTCAAGGTCGCCATAAATTCGGCAAGGTCGCCACAAATCCGGCAAGGTTGCCATAAATCCGGCCAGGTCGCCATATTACCGGCAAGGTCGCCATATTTCCGGCAAGGTCGCCACAAATCCGGCAAGGTCGCCATAGTTCCGGCAAGGTCGCCATAAACCCGGCAAGGTCGCCACAAATCCGGCGAGGTCGCCATATTTCCGGCAAGGTCGCCACAAATCCGGCAAGGTCGTCATAAATCCGGCAAGGTCGCCACAAATCCGGCAATGTCGCCATATTTCCGACAAAGTCGCCATAAATCCGGCAAGGTAGCCACAAATACGGCAAGGTCCCCATATTCCCAGCAAGGTCGCAATATTTCCGGCAAGGTCGCCACAAATCCGGCAAGGTCGCCATATTTCCGACATGGTCGCCATAAATCCGGAAAGGTCGCAAAAAATCCGGCAAGGTCGACATATTTCCGGCAAGGTCGGCACAAATCCGGCAAGGTCGCCACAAATCCGGCAAGGTCGCCATATTTCCGGCAAGGTCGCCATAAATCCGGCAAGGTCGCCACTAATCCCACAAGGTCGCCATGCTTCCGGCAAGGTCGCCATATTTCCGGCAAGGTTGCCATAAATCCGGCCAGGTCGCCATATTTCCGGCAATGTCGCCATATTTCCGGCAAGGTCGCCACAAATCCAGCAAGGTCGCCATATTTCCGTCAAGGTCGCCATAAATTCGGCAAGGTCGCCACAAATCCGGCAAGGTTGCCATAAATCCGGCCAGATCGCCATATTTCAGGCAAGGTCGCCATATTTCCGGCAAGGTCGCCACGCATCCAGCAAGGTCGCCATATTTCCGTCAAGGTCGTCATAAATTCGGCAAGGTCGCCACCAATCCGGTAAGGTCGCCATAAATCCGGCGAGGTAGCCATAAATCCGGCAAGGTCGCCACAAATCCAGCGAGCTCGCCATATTCCCGGCAAGATCGCCATAAATCCGGCAAGGTCGCCATAAATCCGGCAAGGTCGCCACAAATCCGGCGAGATCGCCATATTTCCGGCAAGGTCGCCACAATTCCGGCAAGGTCGCCACAAATCCGGCGAGGTCGCCATATTTCCGGCAAGGTCGTCAAAAATCCGGCAAGGTCGCCACAAATCCGGCGAGGTCGCTATATTTCCGGCAAGGTCGCCATAAATCCGGCAAGGTCGCCACAAATCCGGCGAGGTCGCCATAAATCCGCCAAGGTCGCCACAAATTCGGCAAGGTCACCATATTTCAGGCAAGGTCGCCATAAATCCGGCAAGGTCGTCATAAATCCGGCAAGGTCGACAGAAATCCGGCGAGGTCCCCATATTCCCGTCAAGTTCGCCACAAATCCGGCAAGGTCGCCATAAATCCGGCAAGGTCGCCACAAATCCGGCAAGGTCGCCATATTTCCAGCAAGGTCGCCATAAATCCGGCAAGGTCGCGACACATCCGGCGAGGTCGCCATATTTCCGGCAAGGTCGCCACAAATCCGGCAAGGTCGTCATAAATCCGGCAAGGTCGCCTCAAATCCGGCAATGGCGCCATATTTCCGGAAAAGTCTCCATAAATCCGGCAAGGTCGCCACAAATACGGCAAGGTCCCCATATTTCCAGCATGGTCGCAATATATCCGGCAAGGTCGCCACAAATCCGGCGAGGTCGCCATATTTCCGGCAAGGTCGCCTCAAATCCGGCAAGGTCGTCATAAATCCGGCAAGGTCGCCACAAATCCGGCAATGTCGCCATATTTCCGACAAAGTCGCCATAAATCCGGCAAGGTAGCCACAAATACGGCAAGGTCCCAATATTTCCAGCAAGGTCGCAATATTTCCGGCAAGGTCGCCATATTTCCGGCAAGGTCGCCATATTTCCGGCAAGGTCGCCACAAATCCAGCAAGGTCGCCATATTTCCGTCAAGGTCGTCATAAATTCGGCAAGGTCGCCACCAATCCGGTAAGGTCGCCATAAATCCGGCGAGGTAGCCATAAATCCGGCAAGGTCGCCATAAATCCGCCAAGGTCGCCACAAATTCGGCAAGGTCACCATATTTCAGGCAAGGTCGCCATAAATCCGGCAAGGTCGTCATAAATCCGGCAAGGTCGACAGAAATCCGGCGAGGTCCCCATATTCCCGTCAAGTTCGCCACAAATCCGGCAAGTTCGCCATAAATCCGGCAAGGTCGCCACAAATCCGGCAAGGTCGCCATATTTCCAGCAAGGTCGCCATAAATCCGGCAAGGTCGCGACACATCCGGCGAGGTCGCCATATTTCCGGCAAGGTCGCCACAAATCCGGCAAGGTCGTCATAAATCCGGCAAGGTCGCCTCAAATCCGGCAATGGCGCCATATTTCCGGAAAAGTCTCCATAAATCCGGCAAGGTCGCCACAAATACGGCAAGGTCCCCATATTTCCAGCATGGTCGCAATATATCCGGCAAGGTCGCCACAAATCCGGCGAGGTCGCCATATTTCCGGCAAGGTCGCCTCAAATCCGGCAAGGTCGTCATAAATCCGGCAAGGTCGCCACAAATCCGGCAATGTCGCCATATTTCCGACAAAGTCGCCATAAATCCGGCAAGGTAGCCACAAATACGGCAAGGTCCCAATATTTCCAGCAAGGTCGCAATATTTCCGGCAAGGTCGCCATATTTCCGGCAAGGTCGCCATATTTCCGGCAAGGTCGCCACAAATCCAGCAAGGTCGCCATATTTCCGTCAAGGTCGTCATAAATTCGGCAAGGTCGCCACCAATCCGGTAAGGTCGCCATAAATCCGGCGAGGTAGCCATAAATCCGGCAAGGTCGCCACAAATCCAGCGAGGTCGCCATATTCCCGGCAAGATCGCCATAAATCCGGCAAGGTCGCCATAAATCCGGCAAGGTCGCCACAAATCCGGCGAGATCGCCATATTTCCGGCAAGGTCGCCACAATTCCGGCAAGGTCGCCACAAATCCGGCGAGGTCGCCATATTTCCGGCAAGGTCGTCAAAAATCCGGCAAGGTCGCCACAAATCCGGCGAGGTCGCTATATTTCCGGCAAGGTCGCCATAAATCCGGCAAGGTCGCCACAAATCCGGCGAGGTCGCCATAAATCCGGCAAGGTCGCCACAAATTCGGCAAGGTCACCATATTTCATGCAAGGTCGCCATAAATCCGGCAAGGTCGTCATAAATCCGGCAAGGTCGACAGAAATCCGGCGAGGTCCCCATATTTCCGTCAAGTTCGCCACAAATCCGGCAAGTTCGCCATAAATCCGGCAAGGTCGCCACAAATCCGGCAAGGTCGCCATATTTCCACCAAGGTCGCCATAAATCCGGCAAGGTCGCGACACATCCGGCGAGGTCGCCATATTTCCGGCAAGGTCGCCACAAATCCGGCAAGGTCGTCATAAATCCGGCAAGGTCGCCTCAAATCCGGCAATGGCGCCATATTTCCGGGAAAGTCTCCATAAATCCGGCAAGGTCGCCACAAATACGGCAAGGTCCCCATATTTCCAGCATGGTCGCAATATATCCGGCAAGGTCGCCACAAATCCGGCGAGGTCGCCATATTTCCGGCAAGGTCGCCTCAAATCCGGCAAGGTCGCCACAAATCCGGCAATGTCGCCATATTTCCGACAAAGTCGCCATAAATCCGGCAAGGTAGCCACAAATACGGCAAGGTCCCAATATTTCCAGCAAGGTCGCAATATTTTCGGCAAGGTCGCCATATTTCCGACATGGTCGCCATAAATCCGGAAAGGACGCCAAAAATCCGGCAAGGTCGACATATTTCCGGCAAGGTCGGCACAAATCCGGCAAGGTCGCCACAAATCCGGCAAGGTCGCCATGTTTCAGGCAAGGTCGCCATAAATCCGGCAAGGTCGCCACAAATCCCAAAAGGTCGCCATATTTCCGGCAAGGTCGCCATATTCCCGGCAAGGTTGCCATAAATCCGGCCAGGTCGCCATATTTCCGGCAAGGTCGCCGCAAATCCAGCAAGGTCGCCATAAATCCGGTAAGGTCGCCACACATCCGGCAATGTCGCCATATTTCCGGCAATGTCGCCATAAATCCAGCAAGGTCGCCACAAATCCGGCGAGGTAGTCATATTTCCGGCAAGGTCGCCATAAATCCGGCAAGATCGCCACAAATCCGGCGAGGTCGCCATATTTCCGGCAAGGTCGCCACAAATCCGGCAAGGTCGTCATAAATCCGGCAAGGTCGCCGCAAATCCGGCAATGGCGCCATATTTCCGGAAAAGTCTCCATAAATCCGGCAAGGTCGCCACAAATACGGCAAGGTCCCCATATTTCCAGCATGGTCGTAATATATCCGGCAAGGTCGCCACAAATCCGGCAAGGTCGCCATATTTCCGGCAAGGTCGCCATAAATCAGGCAAGGTCGCCACAAATCCTGCAAGGTCGCCATATTTCCGGCAAGGTCGCCATATTTCCGGCAAGGTCGCCACAAATCCGGCAAGGACCCCATATTTCCAGCAAGGTCGCCACAAATCCGGTAAGGTCTCTATATTTACGGCAAGGTCGCCACAAATCCGATAAGGTCGCTATATTTACGGCAAGGTCGCCATATTTCCGGCAAGATCGCCACAAATCCGGCAAGGTCGACATATTTGTGGCAAGGTCGACATAATTTCGGCAAGGTCGCCATAAATCCGGCAAGGTCGCCACAAATCCGGCATGGTCGACATATTTTCGGCAAGGTCGCCATAAATCCGGCAAGGTCGCCATAAATCCGGCAAGGTCTCCATATTTCCAGCAAGGTCGCAATATTTCCGGCAAGGTCGCCACAAACCCGGCAAGGTCGCCATATTTCCGGCAAGGTCGCCATAAATCCGGCAAGGTCGCCACAAATCCGGTAAGGTCGCTATATTTAAGGCAATGTCGCCATATTTCCGGCAAGGTCGCCACAAATCCGGCAAGGTCGCCATATTTCCGACAAGGTCGCCATAAATCCTGAAAGATCGCCACAGATCCGGCAACGTCGACATATTTGTGGCAAGGTCGCCATACATCCGGCAAGGTCGCCACAAATCCGGCGAGGTCGACATATTTTCGGCAAGATCGCCATAAATCCAGCAAGGTCGCCACAAATCTAGCGAGGTCTCCATATTTCCGGCAAGGTCGCCATAAATCCGGCAACGTCGCCACAAATCCGGCAAGGTCGCTATATTTCCGGCAAGGTCGCCATATTTCCGGCAAGGTCGCCACAAATCCGGCAAGGTCCCCATATTTCCAGCAAGGTCGCAATATTTCCGGCAAGGTCGCCACAAATCCGGCACGGTCGCCATATTTCCGGCAAGGTCGCCATAAATCCGGCAAGGTCGTCATAAATCCGGCAAGGTCGACAGAAATCCGGGGAGGTCGCCATATTTCCGGCAAGTTCGCCACAAATCCGGCAAGTTCGCCATAAATCCGGCAAGGTCGCCACAAATCCGGCAAGGTCGCCATATTTCCAGCAAGGTCGCCACAAATCCGGCAAGGTCGCCATATTTCCGGCAAGGTCGCCATAAATCCGGCAAGGTCGTCATAAATCCGGCAAGGTCGACAGAAATCCGGGGAGGTCCCCATATTTCCGGCAAGTTCGCCACAAATCCGGCAAGTTCGCCATAAATCCGGCAAGGTCGCCACAAATCCGGCAAGGTCGCCATATTTCCGGCAAGGTCGCCACAAATCCGGCAAGGTCGTCATAAATCCGGCAAGGTCGCCTCAAACCCGGCAATGGCGCCATATTTCCGGAAAAGTCTCCATAAATCCGGCAAGATCGCCACAAATACGGCAAGGTCCCCATATTTCCAGCATGGTCGCAATATATCCGGCAAGGTCGCCACAAATCCGGCAAGGTCGCCATATTTCCGACAAGGTCGCCATAAATCCGGCAAGGTCGCCACAAATCGTGCAAGGTCGCTATATTTCCGGCAAGGTCGCCATGTTTCCGGCAAGGTCGCCACACATCCGGCAAAGTCCCCATATTTCCAGCAAGCTCGCAATATTTCCGGCAAGGTCGCCACAAATCCGGCAAGGTCGCCATATTTCTGGCAAGGTCGCCATAAATCCGGCAAGGTCGTCATAAATCCGGCAAGGTCGATAGAAATCCGGGGAGGTCCCCATATTTCCGGCAAGTTCGCCACAAATCCGGCAAGTTCGCCATAAATCCGGCAAGGTCGCCACAAATCCGGCAAGGTCGCCATATTTCCAGCAAGGTCGCCATAAATCCGGCAAGGTCTCCACACATCCGGCGAGGTCGCCATATTTCCGGCAAGGTCGCCACAAATCCGGCAAGGTCGTCATAAATCCGGCAAGGTCGCCACAAATCCGGCAAGGTCGCCATATTTCCAGCAAGGTCGCCATAAATCTGGCAAGGTCTCCACACATCCGGCGAGGTCGCCATATTTCCGGCAAGGTCGCCACAAATCCGGCCAGGTCGTCATAAATCCGGCAAGGTCGCCTCAAACCCGGCAATGGCGCCATATTTCCGGAAAAGTCTCCATAAATCCGGCAAGGTCGCCACAAATACGGCAAGGTCCCCATATTTCCAGCATGGTCGCAATATATCCGGCAAGGTCGCCAGAAATCCGGCAAGGTCGCCATATTTCCGGCAAGGTCGCCATAAATCCGGCAAGGTCGCCACAAATCCTGAAAGGTCGCTATATTTCCGGCAAGGTCGCCATGTTTCCGGCAACGTCGCCACACATCCGGCAAGGTCCCCATATTTCCAGCAAGGTCGCAATATTTCCGGCAAGGTCGCCACAAACCCGGCAAGGTCGCCATATTTCCGGCAAGGTCGCCATAAATCCGGCAAGGACGCCACAAATCCGGTAAGGTCGCTATATTTACGGCAAGATCGCCACAAATCCGGTAAGGTCGCTATATTTACGGCAAGGTCGCCATATTTCCGGCAAGGTCGCCACAAAGCCGGCACGGTCCCCATATTTCCAGCAAGGTCGCAATATTTCCGGCAAGGTCGCCACAAATCCGGCAAAGTCGCCATATTTCCGGCATGGTCGCCATAAATCCGGCAAGGTCGTCATAAATCCGGCAAGGTCGACAGAAATCCGGGGAGGTCCCCATATTTCCGGCAAGTTCGCCACAAATCCGGCAAGTTCGCCATAAATCCGGCAAGGTCGCCACAAATCCGGCAAGGTCGTCATATTTCCAGCAAGGTCGCCATAAATCCGGCAAGGTCTCCACACATCCGGCGAGGTCGCCATATTTCCGGCAAGGTCGTCATAAACCCGGCAAGGTCGCCTCAAACCCGGCAATGGCGCCATATTTCCGGAAAAGTCTCCATAAATCCGGCAATGTCGCCACAAATCCGGCAAGGTCCCCATATTTCCAGCAAGGTCGCAATATTTCCGGCAAGGTCCGCAAAAACCCGTCAATGTCGCCATATTTCCGGCAAGGTCGCCATAAATCCGGCAAGGTCGCCACAAATCCGGTAAGGTCGCTATATTTACGGCAAGATCGCCACAAATCCGGTAAGGTCGCTATATTTACGGCAAGGTCGCCATATTTCCGTCAAGGTCGCCACAAATCCGGCAAGGTCGCCATATTTCCGACAAAGTCGCCATAAATCCGGAAAGATCGCCACAAATCCGGCAAGGTCGACATATTTGTGGCAAGGTCGCCATACATCAGGCAAGGTCGCCACAAATCCGGCAAGGTCGTCATAAATCCGGCAAGGTCGCCTCAAACCCGGCAATGGCGCCATATTTCAGGAAAAGTCTCCATAAATCCGGCAAGGTCGCCACAAATACGGCAAGGTCCCCATATTTCCAGCATGGTCGCAATATATCCGGCAAGGTCGCCACAAATCCGGCAAGGTCGCCATATTTCCGGCAAGGTCGCCATACATCAGGCAAGGTCGCCACAAATCCGGCAAGGTCGTCATAAATCCGGCAAGGTCGCCTCAAACCCGGCAATGGCGCCATATTTCCGGAAAAGTCTCCATAAATCCGGCAAGGTCGCCACAAATACGGCAAGGTCCCCATATTTCCAGCATGGTCGCAATATATCCGGCAAGGTCGCCACAAATCCGGCAAGGTCGCCATGTTTCCGGCAAGGTCGCCATAAATCCGGCAAGGTCGCCACAAATCCTGCAAGGTCGCTATATTTCCGGCAAGGTCGCCATATTTCCGGCAAGGTCGCCACAAATCCGGCAAGGTCCCCATATTTCCAGCAAGGTCGCAATATTTCCGGCAAGGTCCGCACAAACCCGGCAAGGTCGCCATATTTCCGGCATGGTCGCCATAAATCCGGCAAGGTCGCCACAAATCCGGTAAGGTCGCTATATTTACGGCAAGATCGCCACAAATCCGGTAAGGTCGCTATATTTACGGCAAGGTCGCCATATTTCCGGCAAGGTCGCCACAAATCCGGCAAGGTCGCCACAAATCCGGCAAGGTCGCCATATTTCCGACAAGGTCGCCATAAATCCGGAAAGATCGCCACAAATCCGGCAAGGTCGACATATTTGTGGCAAGGTCGCCATACATCAGGCAAGGTGGCCACAAATCCGGTAAGGTCGCTATATTTACGGCAAGATCGCCACAAATCCGGTAAGGTCGCTATATTTACGGCAAGGTCGCCATATTTCCGTCAAGGTCGCCACAAATCCGGCAAGGTCGCCATATTTCCGACAAAGTCGCCATAAATCCGGAAAGATCGCCACAAATCCGGCAAGGTCGACATATTTGTGGCAAGGTCGCCATACATCAGGCAAGGTCGCCACAAATCCGGCAAGGTCGTCATAAATCCGGCAAGGTCGCCTCAAACCCGGCAATGGCGCCATATTTCCGGAAAAGTCTCCATAAATCCGGCAAGGTCGCCACAAATACGGCAAGGTCCCCATATTTCCAGCATGGTCGCAATATATCCGGCAAGGTCGCCACAAATCCGGCAAGGTCGCCATATTGCCGGCAAGATCGCCATACACCAGGCAAGGTCGCCACAAATCCGGCAAGGTCGTCATAAATCCGGCAAGGTCGCCTCAAAACCGGCAATGGCGCCATATTTCCGGAAAAGTCTCCACAAATCCTGCAAGGTCGCTATATTTCCGGCAAGGTCGCCATATTTCCGGCAAGGTCGCCACAAATCCGGCAAGGTCCCCATATTTCCAGCAAGGTCGCAATATTTCCGGCAAGGTCGCCACAAATCCGGCAAGGTCGCCATATTTCCGACAAGGTCGCCATAAATCCGGAAAGATCGCCACAAATCCGGCAAGGTCGACATATTTGTGGCAAGGTCGCCATACATCAGGCAAGGTGGCCACAAATCCGGCGAGGTCGACATATGTTCGGCAATGTCGCCATAAATCCGGCAAGGTCGCCACAAATCCGGCAGGGTCCCCATATATCCAGCAAGGTCGCAATATTTCCGGCAAGGTCGCCACAAACCCGGCAAGGTCGCCATATTTCCGGCAAGGTCGCCATAAATCCGGCAAGGTCGCCACAAATCCGGTAAGGTCGCTATATTTAAGGCAAGGTCGCCATATTTCCGGCAAGGTCGCCACAAATCCGGCAAGGTCGCCATATTTCCTACAAGGTCGCCATAAACCCTGAAAGATCGCCACAAATCCGGCAAGGTCGACATAATTGTGGCAAGGTCGCCATACATCCGGCAAGGTCGCCACAAATCCGGCGAGGTCGACATATTTTCGGCAAGGTCGCCATAAATCCGGCAAGGTCGCCACAAAGCTAGCGAGGTCTCCATATTTCCGGCAAGGTCGCCATAAATCCGGCGAGGTCGCCACAAATCCGGCGAGGTCGCCATATTTCCGGCAAGGTCGCCATAAATCCGCCGAGGTCGCCACAAATCCGGCGAGGTCGCCATATTTCCGGCAAGGTCGCCATAAATCTGGCGACGTCGCCATAATTCCGACAAGGTCGCCATATTTCAGGCAAGGCCGCCATAAATCCGGCGAGGTCGCCATATTTTCGGCAAGGTCGCCATATTACCGGCAAGGTCGACATAAATCCGGCGAGGTCGCCATATTTCCGGCAAGGTCGCCATAAACCCGGCAAGGTCGCCACAAATCCGTCGAGGTCGCCATATTTCCGGCAAGGTCGCCACAAATCCGGCAAGGTCGTGATAAATCCGGGAAGGTCGCCACAAATCCGGCAATGTCGCCATATTTCCGACAAAGTCGCCACAAATCCGGCAAGGTCCCCATATTTCCAGCAAGGTCGCAATATTTCCGGCAAGGTCGCCACAAACCCGGCAAGGTCACCATATTTCCGGGAAGGTCGCCATAAAGCCGGCAAGGTCGCCACAAATCCGGTAAGGTCGCTATATTTAAGGCAAGGTCGCCATATTTCCAGCAAGGTCGCCACAAATCCGGCAAGGTCGCCATATTTCCGACAACGTCGCCATAAATCCTGAAAGATCGCCACAAATCCGGCAACGTCGACATATTTGTGGCAAGGTCGCCATACATCCGGCAAGGTCGCCACAAATCCGGCGAGGTCTCCATATTTTCGGCAAGGCCGCCATAAATCCGGCAAGGTCGCCACTAATCCGGCAAGGTCGCTATATATCCGGCAAGGTCGCCATATTTCCGGCAAGGTCGCCACAAATCCGGCAAGGTCCCCATATTTCCAGCAAGGTCGCAATATTTCCGGCAAGGTCGCCACAAATCCGGCAAGGTCGCCATATTTCCGGCAAGATCGTCATAAATCCGGCAAGGTAGTCATAAATCCGGCAAGGTCGACAGAAATCCGGCGAGGTCCCCATATTTCCGGCAAGTTCGCCACAAATCCGGCAAGTTCGCCACAAATCCGGCAAGGTCGCCATATTTCCACAAAGGTCGCCATTAATCCGGCAAGGTCGCCATATTTCCGGCAAGGTCGCCATACATCAGGCAAGGTCGCCACAAATCCGGCAAGGTCGTCATAAATCCGGCAAGGTCGCCTCAAACCCGGCAATGGCGCCATATTTCCGGAAAAGTCTCCATAAATCCGGCAAGGTCGCCACAAATACGGCAAGGTCCCCATATTTCCAGCATGGTCGCAATATATCCGGCAAGGTCGCCACAAATCCGGCAAGGTCGCCATATTTCCGGCAAGGTAGCCATAAATCCGGCAAGGTCGCCACAAATCCTGCAAGGTCGCTATATTTCCGGCAAGGTCGCCATATTTCCGGCAAGGTCGCCACAAATCCGGCAAGGTCCCCATATTTCCAGCAAGGTCGCAATAGTTCCGGCAAGGTCCGCACAAACCCGACAAGGTCGCCATATTTCCGGCATGGTCGCCATAAATCCGGCAAGGTCGCCACAAATCCGGTGAGATCGCTATATTTACGGCAAGATCGCCACAAATCCGGTAAGGTCGCTATATTTACGGCAAGGTCGCCATATTTCCGGCAAGGTCGCCACAAATCCGGCAAGGTCCCCATATTTCCAGCAAGCTCGCAATATTTCCGGCAAGATCGCCATAAATCCGGCAAGGTCGTCATAAATCCGGCAAGGTCGACAGAAATCCGGCGAGGTCCCCATATTTCCGGCACGTTCGCCACAAATCCGGCAAGTTCGCCACAAATCCGGCAAGGTCGCCATATTTCCAGCAAGGTCGCCATAAATCCGGCAAGGTCGCCACACATCCGGCGAGGTCGCCATATTTCCGGCAAGGTCGCAACAAATCCGGCAAGGTCGTCATAAATCCGACAAGGTCGCCTCAAATCCGGCAATGGCGCCATATTTCCGGAAAAGTCTCCATAAATCCGGCAAGGTCGCCACAAATACGGCAAGGTCCCCAAATTTCCAGCATGGTCGCAATATATCCGGCAAGGTCGCCACAAATCCGGCAAGGTCGCCATATTTCCGGCAAGGTCGCCATAAATCCGGCAAGGTCGCCACAAATCCTGCAAGGTCGCTATATTTCCGGCAAGGTCGCTATATTTCCGGCAAGGTCGCCACAAATCCGGCAAGGTCCCCATATTTCCAGCAAGGTCGCCATAAATCCGGCAAGGTCGCCACAAATCCGGTGAGGTCGCTATATTTACGGCAAGATCGCTATATTTTCGGCAAGGTCGCCACAAACCCGGCAAGGTCGCCATATTTCCGACAAGGTCGCCATAAATCCGGAAAGTTCGCCACAAATCCGGCAAGGTCGACATATTTGTGGCAAGGTCGCCATACATCAGGCAAGGTGGCCACAAATCCGGCGTGGTCGACATATTTTCGGCAAGGTCGCCATAAATCCGACAAGGTCGCCACAAATCCGGCAAGGTCGCCATATTTCCAGCAAGGTCGCAATATTTCCGGCAAGGTCGCCACAAACCCGGCAAGGTCGCCATATTTCCGGCAAGGTCGCCATAAATCCGGCAAGGTCGCCACAAATCCGGTAACGTCGCTATATTTAAGGCAAGGTCGCCATATTTCCGGCAAGGTCGCCACAAATCCGGCAAGGTCGCCATATTTCCCACAAGGTCGACATAAATCCTGAAAGATCGCCACAAATCCGGCAAGGTCGACATATTTGTGGCAAGGTCACCATACATCCGGCAAGGTCGCCACAAATCCGGCAAGGTCGACATATTTTCGGCAATGTCGCCATAAATCCGGCAAGATCGCCACAAAGCTAGCGAGGTCTCCATATTTCCGGCAAGGTCGCCATAAATCCGGCGAGGTCGCCACAAATCCGGCGAGGTCGCCATATTTCCGGCAAGGTCGCCATAAATCCGGCGAGATCGCCATATTTCCGGCAAGGTCGCCATATTACCGGCAAGGTCGACATAAATCCGGCGAGGTCGCCATATTTCCGGCAAGGTCGCCATAAACCCGGCAAGGTCGCCACAAATCCGGCGAGGTCGCCATATTTCCGGCAAGGTCGCCACAAATCCGGCAAGGTCGTCATAAATCCGGCAAGGTCGCCACAAATCCGGCAATATCGCCATATTTCCGACAAAGTCGCCACAAATCCGGCAAGGTCCCCATATTTCCAGCAAGGTCGCCATATTTCCGGCAAGGTCGCCATATTTCCGGCAAGGTCGCCACAAATCGGGCAAGGTCGCCATATTTCCGACAAGGTCGCCATAAATCCGGAAAGTTCGCCACAAATCCGGCAAGGTCGACATATTTGTGGCAAGGTCGCCATACATCAGGCAAGGTGGCCACAAATCCGGCGAGGTCGACATATTTTCGGCAAGGTCGCCATAAATCCGGCAAGGTCGCCACAAATCCGGCAAGGTCGCCATATTTCCAGCAAGGTCGCAATATTTCCGGCAAGGTCGCCACAAACCCGGCAAGGTCGCCATATTTCCGGCAAGGTCGCCATAAATCCGGCAAGGTCGCCACAAATCCGGTAACGTCGCTATGTTTAAGGCAAGGTCGCCATATTTCCGGCAAGGTCGCCACAAATCCGGCAAGGTCGCCATATTTCCCACAAGGTCGCCATAAATCCTGAAAGATCGCCACAAATCCGGCAAGGTCGACATATTTGTGGCAAGGTCGCCATACATCCGGCAAGGTCGCCACAAATCCGGCGAGGTCGACATATTTTCGGCAAGGTCGCCATAAATCCGGCAAGGTCGCCACAAAGCTAGCGAGGTCTCCATATTTCCGGCAAGGTCGCAATAAACCCGACGAGGTCGCTACAAATCCGGCGAGGTCGCCATATTTCCGGCAAGGTCGCCATAAATCCGGCGAGGTCGCCATATTTCCGGCAAGGTCGCCATATTACCGGCAAGGTCGACATAAATCCGGCGAGGTCGCCATATTTCCGGCAAGGTCGCCATAAACCCGGCAAGGTCGCCACAAATCCGGCGAGGTCGCCATATTTCCGGCAAGGTCGCCACAAATCCGGCAAGGTCGTCATAAATCCGGCAAGGTCGCCACAAATCCGTCAATGTCGCCATATTTCCGACAAAGTCGCCACAAATCCGGCAAGGACCCCATATTTCCAGCAAGGTAGCAATATTTCCAGCAAGGTCGCCACAAACCCGGCAAGGTCGTCATAAATCCGGCAAGGTCGCCACAAATCCGGCAATATCGCCATATTTCCGACAAAGTCGCCACAAATCCGGCAAGGTCCCCATATTTCCAGCAAGGTCGCCATATTTCCGGCAAGGTCGCCATATTTCCGGCAAGGTCGCCACAAATCGGGCAAGGTCGCCATATTTCCGACAAGGTCGCCATAAATCCGGAAAGTTCGCCACAAATCCGGCAAGGTCGACATATTTGTGGCAAGGTCGCCATACATCAGGCAAGGTGGCCACAAATCCGGCGAGGTCGACATATTTTCGGCAAGGTCGCCATAAATCCGGCAAGGTCGCCACAAATCCGGCAAGGTCGCCATATTTCCAGCAAGGTCGCAATATTTCCGGCAAGGTCGCCACAAACCCGGCAAGGTCGCCATATTTCCGGCAAGGTCGCCATAAATCCGGCAAGGTCGCCACAAATCCGGTAACGTCGCTATGTTTAAGGCAAGGTCGCCATATTTCCGGCAAGGTCGCCACAAATCCGGCAAGGTCGCCATATTTCCCACAAGGTCGCCATAAATCCTGAAAGATCGCCACAAATCCGGCAAGGTCGACATATTTGTGGCAAGGTCGCCATACATCCGGCAAGGTCGCCACAAATCCGGCGAGGTCGACATATTTTCGGCAAGGTCGCCATAAATCCGGCAAGGTCGCCACAAAGCTAGCGAGGTCTCCATATTTCCGGCAAGGTCGCAATAAACCCGACGAGGTCGCTACAAATCCGGCGAGGTCGCCATATTTCCGGCAAGGTCGCCATAAATCCGGCGAGGTCGCCATATTTCCGGCAAGGTCGCCATATTACCGGCAAGGTCGACATAAATCCGGCGAGGTCGCCATATTTCCGGCAAGGTCGCCATAAACCCGGCAAGGTCGCCACAAATCCGGCGAGGTCGCCATATTTCCGGCAAGGTCGCCACAAATCCGGCAAGGTCGTCATCAATCCGGCAAGGTCGCCACAAATCCGTCAATGTCGCCATATTGCCGACAAAGTCGCCACAAATCCGGCAAGGACCCCATATTTCCAGCAAGGTAGCAATATTTCCAGCAAGGTCGCCACAAACCCGGCAAGGTCGCCAAATTTCCGGCAAGGTCGACATAAAGCCGGCAAGGTCGCCACAAATCCGGTAAGGTCGCTATATTTAAGGCAAGGTCGCCATATTTCCGGCAAGGTCGCCACAAATCCGGTAAGGCGCCATATTTCCGACGTCGTCATAAATCCTGAAAGATCGCCACAAATCCGGCAAGGTCGACGTATTTGTGGCAAGGTCGCCATACATCCGGCAAGGTCGCCATAAATCCGGTAAGGTCGCCACACATCCGGCGAGGTCGCCATATTTCCGGCAAGGCCGCCACAAATCCGGCAAGGTCTCCATAAATCCGGCAAGGTCGCCACAAATACGGCAAGGTCCCCATATTTCCAGCATGGTCGCAATATATCCGGCAAGGTCGCCACAAACCCGGCAAGGTCGCCATATTTCCGGCAAGGTCGCCATAAATCCGGCAAGGTCGCCACAAATCCTGCAAGGTCGCTATATTTCCGGCAAGTTCGCCATATTTCCGGCGAGGTCGCCACAAATCCGGCAAGGTCCCCATATTTCCAGCAAGGCGCAATATTTCCGGCAAGGTCGCCACAAACCCGGCAAGTTTGCCATATTTCCGGCAAGGTCGCCATAAATCCGGCAAGGTCGTCACAAATCCGGTAAGGTCGCTATATTTAAGGCAAGGTCGCCATATTTCCGGCAAGGTCGCCACAAATCCGGCAAGGTCGCCATATTTCCCACAAGGTCGCCATAAATCCTGAAAGATCGCCACAAATCCGGCAAGGTCGACATATTTGTGGCAAGGTCGCCATACATCCGGCAAGGTCGCCAGAAATCCGGCGAGGTCGACATATTTTCGGCAAGGTCGCCATAATCCGGCATGGTCGCCACAAAGCTAGCGAGGTCTCCATATTTCCGGCAAGGTCGCCATAAATCCGGCGAGGTCGCCACAAATCCGGCGAGGTCGCCATATTTCCGGCAAGGTCGCCATAAATCTGGCGACGTCGCCATAATTCCGAGAAGGTCACCATATTTCAGGCAAGGTCGCCATAAATCCGGCAAGGACGCCACAAATCCGGCCATGTCGCCATATTTCCGACAAGGTCCCCATAAATCCGGCAAGGTCGCGACAAATCCGGCAACGTCGCTATATTTCCGGCAAGATCGCCATATTTCCGGCAAGGTCGCCACAAATCCGGCAAGGTCCCCATATTTCCAGCAAGGTCGCAATATTTCCGGCAAGGTCGCCACAAATCCGGCAAGGTCGCCATATTTCCGGCAAGGTCGCCATAAACCCGGCAAGGTCGCCACAAATCCGGCGAGGTCGCCATATTTCCGGCAAGGTCGCCACAAATCCGGCAATGTCGTCATAAATCCGGCAAGGTCGCCACAAATCCGGCAATGTCGCCATATTTCCGACAAAGTCGCCATAAATCCGGCAAGGTAGCCACAAACACGGCAAGGTCCCCATATTTCCAGCAAGGTCGCAATATTTCCGGCAAGGTCGCCACAAATCTGGCAAGGTCGCCATATTTCCGACATGGTCGCCATAAATCCGGAAAGGTCGCCAAAAATCCGGCAAGGTCGACATATTTCCGGCAAGGTCGGCACAAATCCGGCAAGGTCGCCACAAATCCGGCAAGGTCGCCATATTTCCGGCAAGGTCGCCATAAATCCGGCAAGGTCGCCACAAATCCCACAAGGTCGCCATATTTCCGGCAAGGTCGCCATATTTCCGGCAAGGTCGCCACAAATCCGGCAAGGTCGCCATATTTCCGGCAAGGTCGCCATAAACCCGGCAAGGTCGCCACAAATCCGGCGAGGTCGCCATATTTCCGGCAAGGTCGCCACAAATCCGGCAAGGTCGTCATAAATCGGCAAGGTCGCCATATTTCCGGCAAGGTCGCCATAAACCCGGCAAGGTCGCCACAAATCCGGCGAGGTCGCCATATTTCCGGCAAGGTCGCCACAAATCCGGCAAGGTCGTCATAAATCCGGCAAGGTCGCCACAAATCCGGCAATGTCGCCATATTTCCGACAAAGTCGCCATAAATCCGGCAAGGTAGCCACAAACACGGCAAGGTCCCCATATTTCCAGCAAGGTCGCAATATTTCCGGCAAGGTCGCCACAAATCTGGCAAGGTCGCCATAATTCCGACATGGTCGCCATAAATCCGGAAAGGTCGCCAAAAATCCGGCAAGGTCGACATATTTCCGGCAAGGTCGGCACAAATCCGGCAAGGTCGCCACAAATCCGGCAAGGTCGCCATATTTCCGGCAAGGTCGCCATAAATCCGGCAAGGTCGCCACAAATCCCACAAGGTCGCCATATTTCCGGAAAGGTCGCCATATTTCCGGCAAGGTTGCCATAAATCCGGCCAGGTCTCCATATTTCCGGCAAGGTCGCCATATTTCCGGCAAGGTCGCCACAAATCCGGCAAGGTCGCCATATTTCCGGCAAGGTCGCCATAAACCCGGGAAGGTCGCCACAAATCCGGCGAGGTCGCCATATTTCCGGCAAGCTCGCCACAAATCCGGCAAGTTCGTCATAAATCCGGCAAGGTCGCCACAAATCCGGCAATGTCGCCATATTTCCGACAAAGTCGCCATAAATCCGGCAAGGTAGCCACAAACACGGCAAGGTCCCCATATTTCCAGCAAGGTCGCAATATTTCCGGCAAGGTCGCAATATTTCCGGCGAGGTCGCCACAAATCTGGCAAGGTCGCCATATTTCCGACATGGTCGCCGTAAATCCGGAAAGGTCGCCAAAAATCCGGCAAGGTCGACATATTTCCGGCAAGGTCGGCACAAATCCGGCAAGGTCGCCACAAATCCGGCAAGATCGCCATATTTCCGGCAAGGTCGCCATAAATCCGGCAAGGTCGCCACAAATCCCACAAGGTCGCCATATTTCCGGCAAGGTCGCCATATTTCCGGCAAGGTTGCCATAAATCCGGCCAGGTCGCCATATTTCCGGCAAGGTCGCCATGTTTCCGGCAAGGTCGCCACAAATTCAGCAAGGTCGCCATATTTCCGTCAAGGTCGCCATAAATTCGGCAAGGTCGCCACAAATCCGGCAAGGTCGCCATAAATCCGGCGAGGTAGCCATAAATCCGGCAAGGTCGCCACAAATCCAGCGTGTCGCCATATTCCCGGCTAGATCGCCATAAATCCGCCAAGGTCGCCACAAATCCGGCGCGATCGCCATATTTCCGGCAAGGTCGCCACAATTCCGGCAAGGTCGCCACAAATCCGGCAAGGTCGCCACAAATCCGGCGAAGTCGCCATATTTTCGGCAAGGTCGTCATAAATCCGGCAAGGTCGCCACAAATCCGGCGAGGTCGCCATATTTCCGGCAAGGTCGCCATAAATCCGGCAAGGTCGCCACAATCCGGCAAGGTCGCTATATTTCCGGCAAGGTCGCCATATTTCCGGCAAGGTCGCCACAAATCCGGCAATGTTGCCATATTTCCGACAAAGTCGCCACAAATCCGGCAAGGTCGCCATAAATTCCACAAGGTCGCCATATTTCCGGCAATGTTGTCGTAAATCCGGCCAGGTCGCCATATTTCCGGCAAGGTCGCCATATTTCCGGCAAGCTCGCCACAAATCCAGCAATGTCGCCATATTTCCGTCAAGGTCGCCATAACTTCGGCAAGGTCGCCACAAATGCGGCAAGGTCGCCATAAATCCGGCGAGGTAGCCATAAATCCGGCAAGGTCGCCACAAATCCAGCGTGTCGCCATATTCCCGGCTAGATCGCCATAAATCCGGCAAGGTCGCCAAAATCCGGCGCGATCGCCATATTTCCGGCAAGGTCGCCACAATTCCGGCAAGGTCGCCACAAATCCGGCGAGGTAGCCATATTTCCGGCAAGGTCGCCTCAAATCCGGCAAGGTCGCCACAAATCCGGCGAAGTCGCCATATTTTCGGCAAGGTCGTCATAAATCCGGCAAGGTCGCCACAAATCCGGCGAGGTCGCCATATTTCCGGCAAGGTCGCCATAAATCCGGCAAGGTCGCCACAAAATGGCAAGGTCGCTATATTTCCGGCAAGGTCGCCATATTTCCGGCAAGGTCGCCACAAATCCGGCAAGGTCCCCATATTTCCAGCAAGGTCGCAATACTTCTGGCAAGGTCGCCACAAATTCGGCAAGGTCACCATATTTCAGGCAAGGTCGCCATAAATCCGGCAAGGTCGTCATAAATCCGGCAAGGTCGACAGAAATCCGGCGAGGTCCCCATATTTCCGGCAAGTTCGCCACAAATGCGGCAAGTTCGCCATAAATCCGGCAAGGTCGCCACAAATCCGGCAAGGTCGCCATATTTCCAGCAAGGTCGCCATAAATTCGACAAGGTCGCCACACATCCGGCAAGGTCGCCATATTTCCGGCAAGGTCGCCATCAATTCAACAAGGTCGCCACAAATCGGGCGAGGTCGCCATATTTCCGGCAAGGTCGCCATAAATCTGGCGAGGTCGCCATAATTCCGGCAAGGTCGCCATATTTCAGGCAAGGCCGCCATAAATCCGGCGAGGTCGCCATATTTCCGGCAAGGTCGCCATATTACCGGCAAGGTCGACATAAATCCGGCGAGGTCGCCATATTTCCGGCAAGGTCGCCATAAACCCGGCAAGGTCGCCACAAATCCGGCGAGGTCGCCATATTTCCGGCAAGGTCGCCACAAATCCGGCAAGGTCGTCATAAATCCGGCAAGGTCGCCACAAATCCGGCAATGTTGCCATATTTCCGACAAAGTCGCCACAAATCCGGCAAGGTCGCCATAAATCCCACAAGGTCGCCATATTTCCGGCAATGTTGTCGTAAATCCGGCCAGGTCGCCATATTTCCGGCAAGGTCGCCATATTTCCGGCAAGCTCGCCACAAATCCAGCAATGTGGCCATATTTCCGTCAAGGTCGCCATAAATTCGGCAAGATCGCCACAAATCTGGCAAGGTCGCCATAAATCCGGCGAGGTAGCCATAAATCCGACAAGGTCGCCACAAATCCAGCGTGTCGCCATATTCCCGGCTAGATCGCCATAAATCCGGCAAGGTCGCCACAAATCCGGCGCGATCGCCATATTTCCGGTAAGGTCGCCACAATTCCGGCAAGGTCGCCACAAATCCGGCGAGGTCGCCATATTACCGGCAAGGTCGCGTCAAATCCGGCAAGGTCGCCACAAATCCGGCGAAGTCGCCATATTTTCGGCAAGGTCGTCATAAATCCGGCAAGGTCGCCACAAATCCGGCGAGGTCGCCATATTTCCGGCAAGGTCGCCATAAATCCGGCAAGGTCGCCACAATCCGGCAAGGTCGCTATATTTCGGGCAAGGTCGCCATATTTCCGGCAAGGTCGCCACAAATCCGGCAATGTTGCCATATTTCCGACAAAGTCGCCACAAATCCGGCAAGGTCGCCATAAATCCCACAAGGTCGCCATATTTCCGGCAATGTTGTCGTAAATCCGGCCAGGTCGCCATATTTCCGGCAAGGTCGCCATATTTCCGGCAAGCTCGCCACAAATCCAGCAATGTCGCCATATTTCCGTCAAGGTCGCCATAAATTCGGCAAGGTCGCCACAAATCCGGCAAGGTCGCCATAAATGCGGCGAGGTAGCCATAAATCCGGCAAGGTCGCCACAAATCCAGCGTGTCGCCATATTCCCGGCTAGATCGCCATAAATCCGGCAAGGTCGCCAAAATCCGGCGCGATCGCCATATTTCCGGCAAGGTCGCCACAATTCCGGCAAGGTCGCCACAAATCCGGCGAGGTAGCCATATTTCCGGCAAGGTCGCCTCAAATCCGGCAAGGTCGCCACAAATCCGGCGAGGTCGCCATATTTCCGGCAAGGTCGCCATAAATCCGGCAAGGTCGCCACAATCCGGCAAGGTCGCTATATTTCCGGCAAGGTCGCCATATTTCCGGCAAGGTCGCCACAAATCCGGCAAGGTCCCCATATTTCCAGCAAGGTCGCAATACTTCCGGCAAGGTCGCCACAAATTCGGCAAGGTCACCATATTTCAGGCAAGGTCGCCATAAATCCGGCAAGGTCGTCATAAATCCGGCAAGGTCGACAGAAATCCGGCGAGGTCCCCATATTTTCGGCATGTTCGCCACAAGTCCGGCAAGTTCGCCATAAATCCGGCAAGGTCGCCACTAATCCGGCAAGGTCGCCATATTTCGAGCAAGTTCGCCATAAATCCGGCAAGGTCGCCACACATCCGGCAAGGTCGACATATTTCCGGCAAGGTCGCCATAAATCCAGCAAGGGCGCCACAAATCCGGCGAGGTAGTCATATTTCCGGCAAATTCGCCATAAATCCGGCAAGTTCACCACAAATGCGGCGAGGTCGCCATATTTCAGGCAAGGTCGCCATAAATCTGGCAAGATCGCCACAAATCTGGCGAGGTCGCCATATTTCCGGCAAGGTCGCCACAAATACGGCAAGGTCGTCATAAATCCGGAAAGGTCGCCACAAATCTGGCAAGGTCGCCATATTTCCGACATGGTCGCCATAAATCCGGAAAGGTCGCCAAAAATCCGGCAAGGTCCACATATTTCCGGCAAGGTCGGCACAAATCCGGCAAGGTCGCCACAAATCCGGTAAGGTCGCCATATTTCCGGCAAGGGCGCCATAAATCCGGCAAGGTCGCCACAAATCCCACAAGGTCGCCATATTTCCGGCAAGGTCGCCATATTTCCGGCAAGGTTGCCATAAATCCGGCCAGGTCGCCATCTTTCCGTCAAGGTCGCCATAAATTCGACAAGACCGCCACAAATCCGGCAAGGTCGCCATAAAGCCGGCGAGGAAGCCATAAATCCGGCAAGGTCGCCACAAATCCAGCGAGGTCGCCATATCCCCGGCAAGGTCGCCATAAGTCCGGCAAGGTCGCCATAAATCCGGCAAGGTCGCCATAAATCCGGCAAGGTCGCCACAAACCCGGCAAGGTCCCCATATTTCCAGCAAGGTCGCAATATTTCCGGGAAGGTCGCCACGAATCCGGCAAGGTCGCCATATTTCCGCAATGTCGCCATAAATCCGGCAAGGTCGCCACACATTCGGCAAGGTCGCTATATTTCCGGCAAGGTCGCCATATTTCCGGCAAGGTCGCCAAAAATCCGGCAATGTCGCCGCAAATCCGGCAAGGTCGACATATTTCCGGCAAGTTCGCCATAAATCCGGCAAGGTCGCCATAAATCCGGCAAGGTCGCCACAAGTCCGCCGAGGTCGCCATATTTACGGCAAGGTCGCCATAAATCCGGCAAGGTCGCCACAAATGCGGCGAGGTCACCATACTTCCGGCAAGGTCGCCACAAATCCGGCAAGGTCGTCATAAATCCGGCAAGGTCGCCACAAATCCGGCAATGTCGCCATATTTCCGGCAGTGTCGCCATTAATCCGGCAAGGTAGCCACAAATACGGCAAGGTCCCCATATTTCCAGCAAGGTCGCAATATTTCCGGCAAGGTCGCCACAAATCCGGCAAGGTCGCCATATTTCCGGCAAGGTCGCCATAAATCCGGCAAGGTCGCCACAAATCCGGCATTGTCGCCATATTTCCGACATAGTCGCCATAAATCCGGAAAGGTCGCCACAAATCCGGCAAGGTCGACATAATTCCGGCAAGGTCGCCACAAATCCGGCAAGGTCGCCACAAATCCGACAAGGTCGCCATATTCCGGCAAGGTCGCCATATTTCCGGCAAGGTCGCCATAAATCCGAAAAGGTCTCCAAGATCCGGCGAGGTGGCCATATTTCCGGCAATGTCGCCATAAATCCGGCATGGTCGCCACAAATCCGGCGAGGTCGCCATATTTCCGGCAAGGGCGCCAATAATCCGGCAAGGTCGCCTCAAATCCGGCAATGTCGCCATATTTCCTGCAAAGTCGCCATAAATCCGGCAAGGTCGCCACAAATACGGCAAGGTCCCCATATTTCCAGCAAAGTCGCAATATTTCCGGCAAGGTCGCCACAAATCCGGCAAGGTCGCCATATTTCCGACAAGGTCGCCATAAATCCGGCAAGGTCGCCACAAATCCGGCAATGTCGCTATATTTCCGGCAAGGTCGCCATATTTCCGGCAAGGTCGCCACAAATCCGGCAAGGTCCCCATATTTCCAGCAAGGTCGCAATATTTCCGGCAAGGTCGCCACAAATCCGGCAAGGTCGCATTATTTCCGGCAAGGTCGCTATAAATCCGGCGAGGTCGCCATTGTTCCGGCAAGGTCGCCACAAATCCGGCAAGGTCGCCACAAATCCGACAAGGTCGCCATTTTTTCCGGCAAGGTCGCCATATTTCCAGCAAGGTTGCCATAAATCCGGCCAGGTCGCTAAATTTCCGGCAAGGTCGCCATATTTCCAGCAAGGTCGCCACAAATCCAGCAAGGTCGCCATCTTTCCGTCAAGGTCGCCATAAATTCGGCAAGGTCGCCACAAATCCGGCAAGGTCGGCATAAAGCCGGCGAGGTAGCCATGAATCCGGCAAGGTCGCCACAAATCCAGCGAGGTGGCCATATCCCCGGCAAGGTCGCCATAAATCCGGCAAGGTCGCCATAAATCCGGCAAGGTCGCCACAAATCCGGCGAGATCGCCATATTTCCGGCAATGTCGCCACAATTCCGGCAAGGTCGCCATAAATCCGGCAAGGTCGCCACAAATCCGGCGAGATCGCCATATTTCCGGCAATGTCGCCACAATTCCGGCAAGGT
>JAXLNO010002993.1:0-40000 GCA_038087875.1 Malacoraja senta
TATTGTTCACAGTGAGGAAGATAATTATTGGCTGCAATATGATATTTGGTTAAAATGGCTGAGCAATGGTAGATGCAATTTAATCCAGATAATTGTGAAGTTATGTACTTTGGAAAGATTAATAAGCATACGGCGTACTCAGTTCGTTTTTGTTTTGCGTAAAGGTATGGAAGTTCAATTACAGGGACTACTGGCAGGGAATCAGGAAGCTGCAGGAGAGTTTTGCCAGAACGCTGCCCGGATTAGTGGCTATCAACTCTAAGGAGATGTTTTTAGGGAATTTTCTCTTTAACCTGCACCTTGCATCTCACTTTCACCTGGGACCCACTTGTCCTGTTACTGACAGCTCAGAACGGCAGACATACGAAGACATCTCAACGAGCAGTGGCGAGTTTTTCAAACGTCAGTTTATTCAAGATCTTAATAGTTTCTACTGCGAAAAACTCTGAAAGAACCCAGAGTTCAATCACTCACAGCACCGACAGTTTTTTTTACAACTGATGATACAATGATTACATGTGGATTTTATTTGTTGTCAAAATGCTTCAATGAACAAAGTATCCTTGTTGTCTTCCTTCCTTGTACCCCCTCCCCACCCCCACACCCGAATCATTTTAACCTTCGCCGGAGTTTTCCTGGCCAATTCAGCATCCAACTTTCGAAGTCTTCATCCCGCGGCATCCAGCTTTGTGAACTGTAACAATGGGAGCTGGCCAAAGGCTTTCCTTAAGTTTATGCCAATCACATCAAGTACACTGTGTCATCAATGCCTCATTGCCTCTGAAAGAGTGAAATAAAAAATTCAAACATAATCTTCTGCAAAAAAGGACTGCCTTTGTCTAAGTAATCCTGACTTTCCAAGTGGACGGCTCTGTGTCACAGCTGCTGGAGACGTTAATCGGCGTCCGTAAATTGCCCATCAGAGCGCTCTCTTTTAGATCTACCGTAAATGGCCGATAGATGGCGTGGACTCGGTGGGACTGTTTCTACGCTTCATCTTTCCATCAACGTAATCAACACACACCTTCTTCGATCCGATCCAATAACGTCACTGTCACTGATATCTGACTAATCCCTGCTGTTACACTTGCATAACTATATCACATGTGCTGTTCTTCAGCAACCCAGAGCAGAGTAGAAATGCGGGTCGCAGATGAGACGTGAGTGGGGGGATCAATTTATGACATCAGCGGGGTAACCACGTCCACTGAAGAATGAGGACAAACTTGGGAGTCCTCAACTAGAAAGCCTCGTCCTTGGAGCAGATGTGGCGGAGACGGAGTTTAGAGGATAACGTCCTTGCAAGAGGCAGTGTGGGAGGAAGGGTAGTCCGGATAAACGTGGCACTCGGGAGGTCTTCAGTGAACATCAATCGTTAGTCTCTCCACTCTGATGGAGATAAAATAACAAGTAAAGGGGAAATAAGTGGCAGAGATAATCCAGATGAATTTGAGGGTCGGTGGATCTTAGTGGTAAAGGGAATGAAATCAACGAAACCTTCACGGATGCAGTCGGCAGTCCCGATGCAGACATAAATACAGCGGTAAAAGGGTTGGCGGATGGGGCCAGAGTACAAATGCAACAAGAATTGTCGAACGTAACCGAAAAAAGGCAGACATAGCTGGTGCCCATTCGAATGTACATGGCATCCATTCACGCATTGAGTACACGCTTGACGTGGACAGAGTGAGAGGAGTCCAAAGTTGGCCAGGGCGCGGAGAAATTCCGCCAGCGTAGGAGATTGTTAATAGAGGGACATTGAATGGGTCTCTGATCGAGGATGAACCGGGGGGCCTTGAGACCAAGTGAAGGATGGAGGACGGAAGGGACTGGACGTGTATGGTAAAAATTTGCATCGGATGTCTAGCAGCTGAAAGTTATTGAAGAAATAAAGGGTGCCTGAGTTGCCTTGGGCGTAGGTGGGAATGCAACGGACAAGGAGGGATGGGATGGAATCGAGGAAAGTGGAGATGAGTTCAGCGGAACAGGAGCAGGCAGAAACAATGGGTCTGCCAGGCCAGCCTGCATTGTAGATTTTTGGGTGGTGATGGAAGCGAGCATTGGGGAACATGTTGGAGGTTATGGATAGCAGATCGTCAGAGGCGGTGAGATCAGAAACAGTCTGGGAGAGGATGGCCTGGTGATCGTCTGTGTCGTTATAGGCAAATGATACCTTTCCCATCAGGTAAAAGGTATAGAAGTGTCCAACACGCACTCCACTACATTCAGGCAACTGAACCAATCTCCCACAACGGGAGAGCAATATTAAACTACTACCTATCTCTTTGATTCTCCGGCTATCCTTGATCCGACTTTGCTAGCTCCACATTGCACTAAACGATATTCTCTGATCATGTAAGAAACACTGTAAATTGATTACGCATTGTCTTTCTACTGACTGGTTAGCACGCAACAAAAGCTTTTCACTGTACCTCGGTCCCCTGTACAGTCCCCAGAAGCCTATGGAGACCGTCAATGGATATGTTTAAGGCCAATATAGATAGATTCTTGATTAGTACAGGTGTCAATGGTTATGAGGAGAATGCAGAAAAAAGGGGATTGGGAGGGAATGCAAGGTCAGCCATAATTGAACGACGGAGTGGACCTGATGGGCCGAATGGCCTGATTCAGCTCCTAGCACTTATGAACTAATGATCTGATGAACGCGAAGTTGTTGGGGCCGGCATCATGGAGCCCTCTGCATGGAACAGGGCCTGGAACCGATGTGAGCCGACAGATCCGGCCCGCTAATGTCCGGTTGTGAGGGAAGGAACGGTGGAGTCAATGGCACCGGCCCGCCGGCGGACGGAGTGTGGGGGTAAGGTCGTCAGTGGCGTGGACAGGCACAGTGGGATCGACGGGGGAAGCTGTGCGGGTAGGTGGAGTTTCACCGTCAGGAGGTTCGGCCTGGGAGTGGTGTCTGACGCCGGCTGCAACTTCGACCGTGAGGGCCTCAGAGTGTGTTTAGTTCTACGTTAGTCCACTTTCTAGTCCAATCCCGACAAAATTTGGACAATTTACAGACGCCCATAAAACCCACACAGCTTTAGAATGTGGGAGGGACCCGGGGCACATAGTGCAAATACACGTCATATCAGGAATAACTTGTAAGTTCTACAACGACTGCACACAAGCTCAGAATCGAACCGGGATATTTCGCGTTGCGAGACAGCAACCGTGCCAGCTTTCTTGGGCTGAAATTGGCACTGCATGCAGGTTGTAATTCAATATATAGATTGCTGAAATTCATCTTGTTGAGCATCACCTCTGCTGCTCGCAAATACTGTGCGTAACATGCTCACCAGAGCTGCACACAGAACTTTACTGTATGTGAAGAATTCTCCCGACCAGAAACGTCACCTCTCTATCGATAGACACAAAATACTGAGCAACTCATCGCAGCAGAGAGCTTCCCTGGAGAACATGGATGGGCGACGTTGCGGGTCGGAACCCTTCCTTAGTCTGAAAAGGGGTTCCTTTCGCCCTTGCATGTTCTCCAACAATGCTGCCTTATCCGCTTATTTACTTCAGCGTTTTGTATCGACATTCGTTATAAACCAGCACCAGCAGTTCCTTGTTGTTACGTCACCCATCTCTGTGCCCGACCTGTTGCCTGACCTGCTGTGTTACTCCAACACTTCGTGTCTTTTTGGTAAATACGTATCTACGGGTCGTTGTGTTAAAGTACAGTAATTTACCTGTTGCTAAACTAGATTTATATCCAATTCTAGTACGATATCTGTGTTCATAATTTCACAGCTGTACAATAAAAGTGTTCTAGTTAACACGCAATGCCATACTTGTCGATGAACGACTTCTGCCTGTAGACGAGGCACCTACAGACTCCTCCTTCCGATCCTGTTCACTGATGCTGTGTGGATTTCTCATGTTCTCCCTGCCACCGCGGGGAATTCCCTCGGGGACTCCAGTTACTCCACGCCCCAAAGACGCAAGTAGTTGACAGGGCAAATTGCCTCTATAACACTGCCCTGGTTCATCTGGGCTGCTGATTCAATAGTGGGCATTTGAGTGGCTCATTAGGGAATACTTTAAATGGGCGTGCAGAGGGGAAAGGGAATGCAGACATTACCCTGACGCCCGGTATTGACCCGATGGTGTAAATGGTATCTAGGAAAGTCAGGTGTAATGATATAATGTAGAAGGCAACGTAATTTAGAAACGAGTTTTCACTTTGAACACTTATATCACAACAAACACTTTATTGAATTGGAAAATATAACGAATGGGCTCTTAATCACATTTATAAATTCCTCCCTGAATTTTTTCTGAGACACCCCATAAATAAACGTATTGATGCAAGCACTCAGAGACCTCAGCATTAATCCGGACAGTTCCCCAATGGTAAATGGGTCGTTGTTATCTGTTGATGAAAGCTCCACGTCGAGGAAGTACACACTCAAGAAGCACACGAAGTTTACCATCCACAGTAGGACGAAGCTACCGGATATGGCCAGCAATAGAATGATGGACTTCTTTCTGCTTTCCACCTCTTGATCCGTGCCGCCCTCGTCCTTCGTTTTCCGTCGGAGACCGCTCCTCACACTGTTAGCGTGTATGATGTGCCTGATCGTCAGGGCGTTGAGGAGCATGATCAGCAAAATTGGTACAAATGGGGTTAAAATGATTTCGATGGAAAAAAGTGCTGGCCATAATTGGGAGGTGTAGAATTCTGGGGTTATGCCACAGGACCAGCCCACGTTGTCAATTATTTCTCGAGGTACGTAGGCAAAATATACAGGTATATTTTGAATAATACTTAAGATACATGTCAGCGCTATCACCAAAGCCGCAGTTCTCTCGGTGCAATATTTTGTTCGTAAATTCTGAGTACATATAGTGACAAATCGATCGAAGGTGAAGGTCACCGTTAACCAGACAGAGCAATCGATGCAAATACAATTAAAGACAATATTGAGCTTACAAATTTGAGTTATGTTGAGGAATGAATAAGGAAAATAGCCATCTGAAATCTCGGAGAGAATTACCTCGAAGATCAGGACCATTAAATCAGCCACGGCCATGGATACCAGATAGCGGGAGATACATTTGGAGAGTCCACACTTTCCCCGGGAGAGAATTACGATTGCCATCAGGTTAGCTGTAGGAAAGACGAAATTAAAATCACCAACATTCACTATTCCAGAAGAACATCAGTTTGACAGTTCTGCGAAGGTAAATGGATTATATCAGACTGTCACCTACCCCTTGTACTCGTGTCGCCCATACATCTCTGATTCTGAAAAGGACATCTAAAAGATATATTTCGCAAACCAATAGTGAATAAAATGCAGTGGCCAAGGCCCTGACTGGATTTACAGACTCGTGGCCAATCGCAGAACGATTATTAAGAGGTCTGACGTGTATAGTGAATACATATCTATCGTGAATTCCATTCGCCTGACCACAAAGGAATGTGCAGAGTAAAGAATATCGGCCGATTTGCTCATCACAGTCCAGCGCCAAACCTTATGCTATAACCTTCCATCTGCAGGCAGAATACAGCATCAACATAAAAACAAGAACAGTTTGATGATTACCGCAGTTGACAAATATTGCGTGTAAACATAAATCGCATCGAGAAGTTCTGTACACATTTCCGCGGTGAGGCATGGCAACACTCGCGTTGCTCACCAGCAGATCGATTTCGCGATGCACATATGAATGCAAATACTGCATCCAATTCACGCCTCTGCTAAACTATATTTCCGAACGCGCTTGCGTTATAAAGCGTTCTATTTTTATGGCCCATTTCCCTCAAGGCAAATTGACAGCAGGCGCACTGCTGCCTGACAGCTGAGCGACCTAGGATCGACACTGGTCACTAGTGCTGTTTGCACCTTCTCCCTGCGCTGGCGTAGGTTCAACTCCCTGGGTCATTGTTTGATGGATTGGTTGATGAGCTTGGTAACAGGTCCCCGACACACCGAGTCGTGCAGATCATCTATCACCCGTTCACACTGGTTCTATGTTATCCAACATTCGCATCCACTCCCTGCACACTGGAAGCAAATTATAAAATCCAGTTCACCTAAAAACCAGGACGGGCTGTGAGAGAAATCTAGAGCGTCCGGACCTTTGGGATGTGGAAGGAGCCAGAGCCGACAGTTGAATCAACGAAATCAGCCGAGATCAGTGCAAATTCCACACAGGATCCCAGGTCAGGATCAAACCGGCTCTCTTGCGCTGTAAGGCAGCAGCTCTCCGAGCTCCGCTTATGTGCGGCATGGTTCTCCGTTGTCCTACTTGCGATACACCGCTGGCTGGTAGTTTACCTGTCCACATAATTTCCCGCCAGTGCATCGGGTCATGGCAAAACTTGGAGTATATTGAGAAGAGCATATTAACGGAAAATCAGCCGGTGTATCCGATTGCAGTTGGTTGCGACAAAGACCAGATTGACCGAACTTGCCGCCCTCCCTATCATAGGGGCAGCATTCACTGCATTCGCTATCTATCCACTTCGATTTGGCGATGAAGTATAATTACAGTCCTGTTTTTTCCCCACAGCGATAATGGTGTCAAAAACATCCGCAACAGCTACAGATTGGTATCGTACATGTGTGGGTTTCTTAATTCAGTGTGCGACGGATGGAACCGGTAAATATGAGCCGCACAATGCTGGATCTGTAACTCAAGCAATAATTAATAGCACAGATTGTTTCACCAGTAAAGGCGAGAGAGCGAAACCTGGGTACCGAATAACAAAGGGCTTACCAGGAATACCAACGATGACAAGGATAGGGTAGAAAATGTTCTCTACCTGGTTGAGCACCGGCAGTTCCATGTCCAGATATAATCGACGTTTTCTGCCAGTAGTCTGACAGGTCGCTTGCTTTTAAAGTTAGCTGCATATTCTCCAGATAAATCATATGACTTCTAATCGAGGCAAATTAATTGGGATTAGTGTCAGTCAGTTAAACAAACAAAGTTAACCTCATCACGTTAGCTGCTGCTAAGTATGTTATTGCGCAATAACTGCCAGCATTGTTCTATAAAATAGATATTATATTACTCTATTACACAAAATAGGGAGAATTATCAGTAAGAACATATATTAATTAATCTATTCGCATTCTCTGATTCCCGCGTTAATGTAATGTTGAATTATCCACGCATATCCATATGCCGATCTAAAAGCTTCTTGCACATAACTCACATCTGCTTTCACCACCATCCCTGGTAGCTCGTTCCATGCACTCGCCACTACCTACAAAACCTCCTGACCGCGCATCTCCTTTAAATGTTGACCCTCTCAATTTAAACACATTCCCTCTAGTCCATCCCAGCAAGGACAAGTTTCTGACAATTTACCTCATCTATGCCTCCCACAATTGTGTTTATTCATATCACGTCTCTCTTCCTCCTTCAACATTCCAGAGAAAGCGATCAAAGTTTGTCCAAATTCTCCTTGTAACAAATACAGTCCAATCGAGGCAAAATTCCAGTAAAACACTTTTGCATCCATTCCAAAGCCTCCACGTCATTGCTGTAAGGGGCGCCCAGAACGGCACACAACCCTGCAAATGAGGCCTAACCAAACTGTTGGAGAACTGCATCGTGGCTTCGTGTCATTTGTAATCAAAGCCCGCCCAAAGTAGGCAAGCATTCCATACGCCTGTACCATGCTTTCAGCTTATGATGCGACTTTCAGGGAGCTACGCATCTGGACACGAACACCATTCTTCATATCAGTGTTGTTAAGAGTCCTGCCGTCAACCGTATCGTTTCGCCTTACATTGACCTCGCAAAAGGCAACACCTCCTAACTACCGAAATTTAAATCCATCTGCCACTTCCCCGCATATTTCTGCAGCTGACCGACATCCCACTGTGTAGTTTTACAACTTTCCTCCCATCTCGCAACTTCAGCAATATCTGCTTTGTCTGCAAATATCAGAAAAACGTATCTACGTCTATATCTATCTCAATGCCTGCAGATGAAAGAGATAGGTATTGGCCAGTACGACCATGCCCCATCAGCTTCAATGATGTGGAGGTTTGAATGTTTCAGAGCTTCAATTTGCTTAGCGTTAATATACAGTATGATCTGTGTGGTCCAAACACAATGATGGGACAGCTAAGAAGACATACTGAAGTCTACGTCCTTCAGAGACTTCAATCGGTATGTCTCTGGTGACTCTTCCAAGCTTCTGCAGATGCACCAAAATAAGTAATCTGCTCTTTCGCCTCCTTCAAAAACTTCGGAAAGAACCCATTAGGTCCATCCACCCACTTCAACCTGACATACACTTCTTTTTTCCTTGTCAGGTTTACGATCTTCTTGGGCTTGTTCAGAACCATGGACTGCACCCCATGGTTCTGAAGTAGATGGCCTCATGGATTGTGGAGGCAATATTTGTGATATTTTAAGAATCACTTGAGTAGTAGTGATTCCCCAAGATTGGTAAATTGCGGATATCACCCCGCTGTACATAAAGGGAGCAAAATAGAAGAGCGGAAACTATAGACAGGTTACCCTGACTTCGGTGGTTGCTAAGATTTTAGAGTCAATTATAAAGGATGAGGCTACCCAGCAGTTGGACGTTCGCGATAAAAGAGGCCGACGTCAGCATGATTATGTGAAGGGATGATCTTGACTGACTAATCTGCTGGTGTTCTTTGAGAATGTTAATAGCTGGACAGACAGAGGGGAGGCGGTAGATCTTGCTTTCCTAGAATTTCAGAAGCGCTTCGATGAGGTGCCGCACGTCAGGCTGCTCGGAAATATATGAGTGTCCATGTTATTAATGGGAAGATGCCAGCATGGATAGCGTGTTGGCTGTGTGGCAAAGAGTTGCAATAAAGTATGCTTTTTCAGGTGGGCTGACAGTGACTAGTGAAGTTCCGCAAGGGTCGGTGCTGGGGCCGCTTCTCTTAACTTTCTATATTAATGATTTGGATAAGGGGATTGAAGGCTTCGACGTCTAGTTTGCAGATGATGCTCATATAGGTGGAGGGTCAGTCAGTGGAAAAGAAGCAAGGACTGCAGAAGGACTTGGACAGGTTCGGAGAATGGACAGAGAAGTGGCAGATGAAATCTAGTATAGCAAAGTGCGGAGTCATGCATTTTGGTAATAATAATAAAGGCGTTGATTATTTTGTAAATGGGGACATAATCCAGAAATCAGAGGTGCAAAGGGACAGGAGTGCTGGTGCAGGACAGCCAAATAGTTAATTTGCAAGTCGAATTGGTAGTACGGAAAGCAAATTCAATGCTGGCATTTATATCAAGCGTATTGGAAAACAGAGCTGTAATGCTGAGGCTCGATAAGGCGCTGGTCAGGCAGCATTTGGAGTTCTGTGATCAGGTTTGGGACACATATCTGAGGAAGGTTGCGCTGGCTCTGGAGCGGGTCCAGATAAGATATACCAAAATTATTCCAGGAATATGTGGGTTAGCAAACGATGAGCGTTTGACAACACTGGGTCACCACTCATTGGTGTTTAGAAGGTAGAGGGGGGACGTCATTGAATCTTTCAGAATAATGAAAGGCACAGAAAGGTTGTTTCCACTGCAACGACAGTCTAGGACCAGAGGTCATCGCCTCAGAATTAAAGGGCTCTCTTTTAGAAAGGAGATGAGGAGGAACTTTTTTAGTCAGAAGGTAGTTAATCTGTGGAATTCAGTGCCACGATGGGCTGTGGAGGCCGTCAGTGGATATTTTAAAGGCAGAGATAGCCAATTTCTTGATTAGAACGGGTGTCAAGGGTTATAGACAGAAGGCAGAAAATGGGATTGCGCGGCAGAGATCAGCCACGATTGAATGGCAGAGTAGATTCGATGGGCCGAATGGCCAAATTCTACATCTATAACTTGTGAACTTGTAAATGCAACACCTCCCAGTTCCTGGAATTGAAAGCCATCTGCCATTTTCCCGCATATTTCTGCAGCTGACCAACATCCCACTGTATAGTTTTGACAGCCTTCCTCCCTTCCCGAAACGTCAGCAATGTTTGCTTTGTCTGCAAACTTAAAACCAACCTGTCGATGTCTACCTCACTTACAGCAGATGAAACAGATGGATATTGACATCAGTATGAACATATCCCACAAGCTTCAATGATGCGGATGTTCGAATGTTTGAGAGCTTCAATCTGCTTGGCGTTAATATTCTGATAGTCCTGTGTGGACGACACACAATGAATCCACAACTAAGAAGACCCACTGAAGTCTCTACGTCCTTCGGAGACTGAGAAACTTCGGTATGTCTCTAGTGACACTTCCAAGCTTCTGCAGATGCACCAAAACAAGCAATCTGCTCTCTGGTCTCCTTCAATAACCTTGTATAGACCCGATTAGGTCCTGCCACTCACTTCAACCTGACATACGCTACTTTTTCTCTTGTCAATTTTACAATTTTACAAAGGGAATCCACGATTCCCTTTCCTCGCCATGCGATTACTAAGGAGAAGGTGCTAGGAAAACTGAAATGTCTGAGGGTGGGTGGATAAGTCACCTGGACCGGTTGGACTGCACCCCAGTGTTCTGAACTAGGTGGCCTCAGGGATTGTGGAGGCATGATTTGAGATATTTCAAGAATCACTTGAGTTAGGAGTGGTTCCTGAAGAGTGGTAAATTGCGAATATCGCCCCGCTGTACATTTTTAGATTTAGATTTTATTTCTTGTCATTTGAACCTCAAAGAGGCTCAAACGAAACTCCGTTTCCACAGCCATATAAACAAAACAATTCCTACACGACACACAAACAATTCAATTTACAGAAAAACATCCATCACAGTGAATCTCCTCCTCACTGTGATGGAAGGCAAAGTCTTTTCTCTCCCCTGCACCATTTTTCTCCCGATGTTGAAGCCCCAGGCGGGTAATGTTAAGTCCCACGGCCGTTGAGGCCGCGCCGGGCGGTGTACGCCCTCGCTCCGGGCCCAAAAGTCACAAAGTTGGAGCCCCCGGCGGGCGCTGGAATGTCCCACTGCCATTAAAGCCGCACCGGGCGATTTACGGCCCCGCTCCGAGTCGTTCCAACCCCGCGACACGGGCGGGAGAAGTTGCGTTGCGGGAGCTCCGGAAAGCGGTCTCTCACCCGGACCCGCGAGCTCCCGAGATCATAGTCCACAGGTCTGCAGCTGGAGCTCGGTAGTCGGGCCGCAGCAGCGAGCCACCACCGCTCCCCACGCTCCGAGGCCGGCCAGCCCCACGGTGGTAAGTCCGCAGCTCCGCAGGCTCCGCGACTGGAGCCCCCAGGTCGTCCCGGTCGGAGGCCGCTCCACGGAGCTAGGACCCAACGACAATGGAGACCCGACAGGGAAAAGGTCGGGTCTCCCGTGCAGAGAAGAGATTTTTAAAGTTCCCCCCTCCCCCCCCCCGCCCCCCACATATACACAGTTAAAAACAGTATAAAAAAACACAAACAACTGCATTTAACTAGACAAAAATAAAAAAAAGACAGACAGGCTGTAGGGGCCGCTGCAGTAATCCGCGCCGCCGCATAAAGGGAGCAAATGAGAGGAACGGAAACTATAGACAGGTTAGCCTGACGTCGGTGGTTGCTAAGATTTTAGAGTCAATTATAAAGGATGAGGTTACGCAGTCGTTAGACCTTCACGATAAAATAGGCCGACGTCAGCCTGGTTTTGTGAAGGGAAGATCTTGCCTGGCAAACCTGCTGGCGTTTTTGATCTAGTTAATAGCAGGATGGGAGGCGGTAGATGTTGTTTACCTGGAATTTCAGAAGATGTTCCGCACGTCAGGCTGCTAGGGAAGATGAGCGGGTTGTTAGCGGGTTGGCTGGGTGGCAGAAGGCAAACTGTTGGAATAAAAGGCGCTTTTTCATGTGGGCTGACCGTGACTAGTGAAGTTCCATAAGTGTCGGTGCTGGGGCCTCTTCTCTTCACGTTGTATATTAATGATTTGAAATGGGGATTGAAGGCTTTGTGGGCAAGTTTCGAGATGACGCTATGATAGGTGAAGGGTCCGGTAGTGTCGAGGAAGCAAGAACACTATAGAAGGACTTGGACAGGTTAGGAAGGTGGACAGAGAAGTGGCAGATGAAAGCCAGTATAGCAAAGTGCAGAGTCATGCATTTTGGTAATGTGAATTAATGCGTAGATTATTTTGTAAATGGAGAGCGAATCCAGAAATTTTAGGCGGAAAGGGACTTTGCAAATTAACTTTTTGGCAGTCCTACACCAGTGCTCACAATACGTTAATTTGCAATTCGAATCGATAGTAAGGAAAGCAAATTCAAATGCTAGCATTTATATGTGGAAGACCGAAAAACAAAAACAAATATGTCATGCTGAGGCTCTATAATGCGCTGGTCAGGCCGCATTTGGTGTACTGTGAGCAAGGTTGGGCCCCATATCTGAGGAAGGGTGTGCTGGCTCTGGAGAGGATCCAGAGAATGTTTACGAAAATGATTCCAGTTATGAATGGGTTAGCAAGTTATGTATTTCGGTAATAAGAATACAGGCGTAGATGTTTTGTAAATGGAGAGAGAATCCAAAAATCGCATTAAATTTTTGGGAGTCCTGCACCAGCAGTCCCAAATAGTGAATGTGCAAGTCGATTCAGTAGTAAGGAAGGCAAGTTCAATGCTAGCGTTTATATCAAGAGGACCGGAATACAAAACAGATATGTCATGCTGAGGCTCCTGTAAGGCGCTGGTCAGGCCGCATTTGGAGTACTGTGAGTATGTTTAGGCCCCATATATGTGGAAGGATGTGCTGGCTCTGGAGTGTGTCCAGAGAATGTTCATAAAAATGATTCCAGGAATGAGTGGGTTAGCATATAAAGAGCGTTTGACAGCACTAGGCCTCTACTCGCTGGAATTTAGTAGGTTGCGGGGATCTCATTGAAACATACAGAATAATGAAAGGCATAGTGGATGTTGAAAGGATGTTTCCATTGGTGGTAGAGTCTAGGACATCTTTAGTCAGAGGGTAGTTACTCTGTGGAACTCATTACCACAGTTGGCTGTGGAGGCGAAGTCAGTGGATATTCTAAAGGCCGAGATAGACATGTTCTTGATTAGAACGGGTGTCAAGAGCTATGGGGAGAAGGCAGGAAAATGGTATTAGGTGGCAGAGATCAGCCATGATTAATGTGTGAGGAAACCGGGATTCAAACTGCATACAGTCAGTAGTCCCTGTCAGAATTGAAGCCGGGCATCAGGCTGCATCTGAGCCAACAACATTACCACCGTGCCGCCAAATTTCGCCTGGACCTTGGTAAGAGAGAAATTTGTTATTTGCGATCACACTGAATGTCAGGACTGTACTGTGTTTGACAAGGGTGCCGATCCGAAACGTCACCTATCTATAGATAGACACAAATTAACTCAGCGGATCATCAGCACGACTTTTCGGGTCGGAAACCTTGTTCAGTTTGAGAAGTGTCCGACGTAAATAGTCGCCCATCTACGTCGTCGAGGAATGCTGCCTGATCCGCTGAATTACTTCAACATTTTGTGTCAATGTTCGATAGAAACCATCTTCTGTAGTTCCTTGTTATTACGTCAGCTCTCTATGTTCTCCAAAATGCTGCCTGACCGGCTGAGCACCTCCAGCATATTGAAACTTATTTTATCTAAACGAACATCTGAAGGTAATTGTGTTTAAGTACAGCAACTTACCCGTTGATGAATTAGTTTTATATCCAATTCTAACAAGGTATATATCCTGATAATTGCTATGCAGTGCAAAATATTGCAGTTAACACGCATTATCGGCCTGTAGATGATGCATCTGCAGACTGCCCTTCTGATCCTGTCATCTGGTGCTGTGTGGATTTCATATGATCCCGACCACTGCGGGAATTTCCCGCGGGGGTTCTAATTCCCGTGCACTTCTTAAAGAGGCAATTGGTTGACAGAGTAATGGCGTGTAAAATACCGCCCTGGGGTAGCTGGACTGTTGTAACATCAGTGAGCATTTACATGGCATTTATAGAGATACATTGAATGGGCGCGAGGAGGGGGAAAGTGACGAAAGACATTACTCTGACAGACGGCAATGACTCGCTGGTACAGAAGGTATCACGGACAGTGGGATGCAATGACATAAAGAAGAAGGCAACGTAATTTCGAATCGGATTTTCAGTTTAACCGAGACATTAACTTTATTAAATTGGAAAAGAAAACGAATGGGCTCTTAATCACATTTTTTTAATTCCTCCTTAAATTCGCTTTGAGACACTCCATAGATGAACGTGTTGGTGCAAGAACATAGAGCCCCCAACATATGTAACCGGACTGTTTTTCAATGGTAAATGGTTCGTTGAAATCCCAAGGTCACCATCCAAAGTAGTACGAAGCTACCGGATATGGCCAGAAATAGAATGACGGACTTCCTTTTTTTCGCCACCTCTTGATCTGCGCCGCTCTCGGCCTTTTTGTTCCCTCGGAGACCGCTCTTCACTCTACTGGCGTGTATAATGTAATGGATTCTCAGGTCATTGAGGAGAATAATCAGTAACATTGATGCAAATGGAGACAAAATGGTTTATATCACCCAAAGTGCTGCCCATAACAGTGACGTGTAGAATTGTGGGGTTATGCCACAATACCAAGCCACGTTGTGAATTATGTCTTGAGGTACGTAGGAAAAATGCACTGGGATGTTTTGAGTAATATTTAAGATACACGTCACTGCTCTCACCAAAGCCGCAGTTTTCTCAGAGCAATATTTTACTCGTAAATTTTGATGACAAATAGAGATAAATCGATCGAAGGTAAAAGCCACCGTTAGTCAGACAGGGCAATCGATGAAAATACATTTACAAAATGCAGTTTACACTTGTGAGTTAAGTAGAGGAAGGTAATAGCAAGATAGGTAATAGCTAGATAGAGAGCTAGATAGGGCTCTTAAAAATAGCGGCGTCAGGGGATATGGGGAGAAGGCAGGAACGTGGTACTGATTTGGGATGATCAGCCATGATCATATTGAACAGCGGTGCTGGCTCGCCTACCCCTGCACCTATTGTCTATTGTCTATTTTCATTAATCTGAAAATAGGCAACTGACAACTCGCATAGAATTGCCTCGAAGATCAGAACCATTCAATCAGCTACGGCCATGGATACCAGATAGACGGTTATATATCTAGAGAAACCACACTTTCCCCGGGAGAGAAAGGTGATCGCCATCAGGATAGCTGTGGGAAATACGAAACTAAAATCACCAACATTCATTTTTCCAGGAGAACATCAGTTTCACAGTTGTTCGAACGAAAGTAAATGGAGTATTTTAATATTTAAGAAGGAACAGCAGATGCTGGAAAAATCGAAGGTAGATAAAAATGCTGGAGAAACTCAGCGGGTGAGGCAGCATCTATGGAGCGAAGGATAGGCGACGTTTCGGGTCGAGCCCCTTCCTCAGACTGGAATATATAACACGCTGCTTTTACACGTGTCGCCTACACATCTCTGATTATTGAATGAATACCCGGAAGTTGCAGTTCGGAAACTAATAATGAACAGAACTGCGGAAAATGAAATGACTGCATAAACAGACCCACGGTGCATCGAATAAAGATTTTTTTAATTTCTGATGGGTATGGTTGATTCCAATTAATTGTGACGTCTATTCTCTCGTCCACGGAGGAACGTGGAGAGCAAAGAATATAGGCTAACTTGCATATCACTGTCCAGCGCCATACCTTATCGTAAAACCTTCTATGTGCAGGCAGATCGTAGCATCAACTTTAAAACAAGAAGCATTCTGTAGTCAAAGCAGGTCTAATACATTGGATATAGAAGTAAATCGCAGCGAGTCTACGGTATGTGTCGTTGGCAGAAGTACCTTCCTCACAACCTGTCGCAGATTGGTTTCGCGATACATATGAATGCAAATACTGCATCCAATTCACGCCTCTGGTAAACTATATTTCATATAGCACTTGCTTTATAAGGCGTTCGAATTTTTTCGTCCCTTTCCCTCAAGGCAAATGGACAGCAGGCGCACTGCTGCTTGACAGCCCCAGCGACCTAGGATCGATACTGCTCACTGGTGCTGTTTGCACCTTCTCCCTGTGCTGGCGTAGGTTCTCCCTGGGTCATTGCTTGATGGATTGAATGATTGTACAGCGTGGTAACAGCGCCCGGCACACCGAGTCGTGCCGGTCATCTATCACCCATTCACACTTGTTCAATGTTACCCAACATTCGCATCCATTCCCTGCAAACTAGAAGCAAATTGCAGAATCCAGATCCCCGACAATACAGGACGGGTTGTGAGAGGAATCTAGAGCGCTCGGATATTTGGGATATGGAAGAAGCCAGAGCTGCCTTTTGAATCAATGCAATCAACAGGGAGCACGTGAAAATTCCACTCAGGAAGCGTCCCTGGGTCGAAAGAATGTGTCGACTGGGCTTGTAATCGCTGGAATTTAGAAGGATGAGAGGGTATCTTATAGAAACATATAATATTCTTAAGGGATTGGGCAGGCTCGATTCAGGAAAAATGTTCGCTATGTTAGGGGAGTCCAGGGATCACCGTTTAAGAATAAGGGGTAGGCTATTTAGGACTGAGATGGGGGGGGGGGGCTTTTTCACCTATGAGAGTTGTGAATCTGTGGAATTCTCTGCCACAAAAGTCAGTGAAGGCCAATTCACTGAATGTTTTCCAGAGAGAGTTAGATTTAGCTCTTAGGGCTAACAGAATCATGGGATCTGGAGAAAAAGCAGGAACGGGGTACTGATTTTGAATGATCAGCCATGATCATATTGAATGGCAGTGCTGGCTCGAGGGGCCGAATGCCCTACTCCTGCACCTATTTTCTATGTTTCGATATTTCTCTGTCAAACCATGTCTCCGGTGCTGGAAGGCAGCAACACTCCGAGCTCCGCTAATGTGCAGCCAGGTGCTCCGTTGTCCTTCTGCGTGCGAAAGAGCCTCGGCGGCAGAGGGGGCCTCGGCGGCAACGGGAGCCTCGATGGAGGGATGGCCCCGCGGTCGACCCGCGATCAGCGGTCTATGAGCTTGAGGGTGGGGGAGGGGAAGACAATGTGGACCCGGCATGGGGCGACCACCGTGAAGAACGATGGAGGACCCGGCGTGGGGGGATCACCGTGAGGGACGGTGGGAGAACAAAGGGGGACCCGGTGTAGGGGGGGGCACTCTAGTTCAGAATCCTCTGCCCAGGGGATAAGTCTGCTCTTGTTTGTTCATTTGTTCCGGTGAATGTACTGTGCACACGGCAGCCAGCAAACACTCGCTTGTCTTTTTATTTTTGTTTTCACTTTAAATGTCAAGTTTCTGTGTACTTTGTGTGTTGTGACTGTCGGCAGACCAATTTCCCTCTGGGGATGCATAAAGTTTGATCGTATCGTCTCGTATACTGCAGGCTGGTAGGTTACTTATCCACATGTTTTCGCTCCGGCATCGGCTCATTGCTGAAACGTTGGGTAAATTGATAAGAGCTCGTCAAAGGAAACACCGATTACAGTTGGACGCGACACAGACCAGGTTGACTGAACTTGCCGCCCTTCATATCGTTAAGGGCAGCATTCACCGCTTGCGTCATCAGTCCACTTCGATTTGGCGATTAATAATAATTACAGTTTTTTTCCACACCGTTGATGGAGTAAGAAGCGTCCGCACCAAATACAGATTGGTATCGCACATCTGTATACACCTGTTAATTCATTATGCGACGGACATAACCGGTGAATATGAGGCGCACAAGCAGCTGTGCCGTGGCAGGAGCACGTCAGATTCTCCTTTGGAGGAAAAGTTATAACAAAATGATGGTTTCTTGTTTTTTTTCTATTACACAGCCTCCGCAACATAACGCGTGCCTAATTTAGCCAATCCAATCCCACTGACGCACGAACTATACCCGATTTTCCAACCTAGGACACGCGCCCTATATTATTGACAATCGACGGATTAATTGCTCATCCCTATCGATAATATGAAAGCTTTTTTCCCGATCACAGAGCAAAGAGCACCGCTAGAACATACACAATAGTATCAGCACAGTCCAATCATGTATGAGTGATCCTGGAACGTTCTGCCTGTGTCCACGTTGGTTTCCTCCGGGTTCTCCGGATTCCTCCCACATCCGAATGACGTGCGGGTTTGTAGATTAATTGGCCTCTGTAAAATGTCCCATAGTGTGTAAGGAGTGAACGAGAATGTGGGATAACATTGAAGTGGTGTAAAGGGGTGATCCATGATCGGTGTGGACTCGGTGACCAACGAGTCTGCTTCCATACTGTATCTTTAAAGTATTATGGGTACAGCACAGGGGCAGGTCCTTCAATCTACAAGGTCTATACCAAATGTAACGCCAATTTAAACAAAGCTCACGTTTACATATGTGTATATCCTCCGATCTCTGCTTGTCCATCTGCCAGTCTAAACGATGCTGGATCTATTGGCAATTGATTCCATTGTGTAGTTTACATTTTCGGTGACAATAATTGGATCAGTAACTCAAGCAATAAGTAATAACACAGAGATTTTTAACAGTAAAGGCTAGACGGCGAAACATAGGTACAGAATAATCAAGCGTTTACCAGGAACACCAATGATGACAAGGATAGGGTAGAAGATGTTCTCCACCTGGTTGAGTACCGGCAGTTCCATGTCCAGAGATAATCGACGTTTCCTGCCAGTGGTCTGACATGCTTTTAAAGTTGTTAAAGTTACCTGCATATTTTCCAGAGAAAACCTATGAATACTAATCAAGGCAAATTCATTGGGATTAGTGTCAGTCACTTAAACAAACAAATTTAGCCTCCTCACGTTCGCGGCTGCGTATGTTATTGTGTAATAACTGCCAGCAATGTCGGTTGTTCTATAAAATAGATATTACGTTATTCTATTGCAGAAAATAGAGAAATATGTCCGAACATATATTTGTTAGTATATTCGCATTCTCTGCTTCCTGCAGCAAGGTAATGTTGAATTATCCACGCATATCCATGTGCCAATCTAAAAGCCTCTTGCACCGCATTCTCACATCTGTTTCCACCACCATTCCTGGCAGCCCGTTCCATTTCCTGCAAATAATAAAAACGTGCCTGTGTACCTCCTTTAAACGTTGACACTCTCACCTTAAACATATGCCCTCTAGTCCATCCCAGCATGGAAAACGTCTCTGACTTTCTATCTCATCTGTGCCTCTCATAATATTATATAATTATATCAGGTCTCACTTCAACCTTCGTCATAATGGAAAAAACGATCCAGGTTTGTCCATGTTCTCCTTGTAACTAATACAGTTCAATTGAAAATTTCGCTCCACTACAAATCCTCCGCCTCATTGCTATTAGCGGGCGGCTAGAACTGCTCACAACGCTCCAAGTGAGTCCTAACGAAAGTGTGAGAGAACATGCCTTCGTAACCTTCGCAATCAAAGCCCGCCCAATGAAGGCAGGGATTCCATACGCCTCCTTTACCATTCTTTCTGCTTGTGCTGCAACCTTTGGGGAGCTATGGATCTGGACACTAACATCGTTCTGCACCTTCGTGTTGTTACGAGTCCTGTTGTCAACCTTATAGCTTCGTCTTACATTGAACTCCCCAAATGCAACACATCCCAGGTACTGGGATTTAACCCCATCTGCCATTTACCCGCCTATTTCTACAGCTGACGTACATCCACTGTGTAGTTTGACAGCCTTTCCCACTTTTCTGCAATATTTGCTTTATCTGCAAACTTACAACCGATGTCTATCTCTACGCCAGCAGGATGAAAGAGATAGATATTGACTTAAGTAGGAACATGCCCAATCAGCTTCAATAATGCAGAATGATTCCCCTCTTCTATTATAGATGAGGCGCTCACTGGGGTCTCTCCGATATCCCTCAGCTCCGCTCTTACTCCCCCTCGCCCCACTCGTAACAATGACAGAGCCCCCTTGTCCTCACCTCCCACCCCATCAGCCGTCGCATACAGCATATAATCCTCCAACATTTTCTACACCTCCAAAGGGATCCCACTACTGGCCACGTCTTCCCATCTCCACCGCTTTCAGCTTTTCGCAGAGACCGATCCCCCCGTAACTCCTTAGTCAACTCGTCCTTTCTCACCCAAACCACCCCCTCCCCTGGTAATTCTCCTGCAACCGCAGGAGATGCAACACCTTTCCCTTAACCTTCCCCCTCGACTCCATCCAAGGACCCAAACAGTCTTTCCAGGTGATGCAGAGGTTCACCTGCACCTCCTCCAACCTTATATATTGCATCCGCTGTTCCTGGTGTCAACCTCTCTATATCGGCGAGATCGGCGATCGTTTCGCTGAACACCTCCACCCAGTCCGTCTTTTTTTTAAATTTTTATTTATTAGAAGTACATTACATTACAACCACATACATTAGTACTCGTCACATGTCTTCTTACAATTAATGTACTCCATTTATTTTTTACACTAGAAAAAGAAAAGATTGAAAGAAAGAAGAAAGTGAAGGAAAAAGTGAAAGTGTAGAAAATGTGACAACAAAAAAGGACGAAGACCCTATAAGAGCAAAATTAAAAAACAAAAGAAAAAGAGTTAAGAAATAGACCCTAGAAAAGAAAGAGAAAGAGAAAGAGGAAAAAGAGAGAAACAAATATTTTATGAGCATTACGTAAATGGGACATACCAACTCTTCAACTAGCATCCCCCCTTACCTGACCTCAATTTTTTTAAAAGTACTTTTGCACCCTATATTTGTAATAATTCTATAAATGCAGACCACGTCAGGTGGAAGTGATCTGGTTTACCTGCTAGGAGGAGTCTTATCTCTTCTAGGTGTAATGTTTCGAACATATTTGAAGTCCACATATTTATAGTTGGCATTGGAGCCTTCTTCCAAAATTTTAGAATTAGCTTTTTTCCAGTTATTAACCCATAGTCCATTAGTTTCTTTTGAAACACATTTAGTTCTGGGCCATCTTCCGTTATTCCGAAGATAATCCATTCTGCTTTGGGTATCAGTCTTATTTTAAATAACTTTGTAAAGATTTCAAAAATTTCATTCCAAAATTTTTGAATTTTTGTACAGAAAACGAATGAGTGCGCTACACTAGCTTCTTGGGATTGACATTTATCACAAATAGATGATACATTTGGGAAAATTTTATGAATTTTAGTTTTCGAATAATATAATCTATGTAAAATTTTAAATTGTATTACAGTGTGTCTTACATTAATCGAACATTTATGCACGTTTCATAAGTGTTCATTCCAACTTTCCTTTGAAATTTTAATAGCTAACTCTTGTTCCCAGTCTCTTCTGATACCCTCCGTAGATGGTATTTGTACATTTAGGATAATATTATACAAATAGGATATTAAGTTTGCTGATTCAGCTTTTATCTGCATTGCCTCATCCAATACATCTACTGGGTTATTATAATGATCTTTTGTATATATTTTCAAATAGTCGCATTTTTGAAAATATTTAAAATATTGATTATTTCCGAGTTTATATTTTATTTGTAATTGTTGAAATGAAAGTAATTTTCCAGTTTCATACAAGTCACCGAGCGTTTTAAATCCTAGTCTATCCCAATGTGTAAAAGCTTTATCTATAATAGAGGGATTAAACGAAGGGTTATTAACTATAGGTAATAAAAGTGATAAATTTCTTAATTTTAAATTTTGTTTTATTGTTTCCAAATTCGGATTGTACTATGGGTTCTTATTATAATTTATGTTATTCAATTTCATTGGAGAAAGGAGGATCGCTCCAATGTTTCCAGAGGAGCAATCCTCTTTCTCCATTACAATCCAGTCCACTTGCTGGGCGGAGTTATCCATCAGTTGAATCATATTTTTAATATTTACTGACCAATAATAATACATAAAGTTAGGTAGTGCTAAACCCAGTCCGTCTTAACCAAGCTGATCTCCTGATGGCCCAGCACATCAACACCCCTTCCCATTCCCTTTCTGACCTTTCTGTTCCGGGCCTCCTCCATTGTCAGAGTGAGGCCCAGCCAAATTGGAGGAACAGCACCTCATATTTCGCTTGGGTAGTTTACACCCAACTGTATGAACATTGACTTCTCAAACTTCAGGTAGCCCTTGCTTTATCTCCCCATCCCCTCCCCTTCCCAGTTCTCCCACTAGTCTTACTGTCTCCGCCTACATTCTTTCTTTGACCAGCCCCCTCCCCTGACATCAGTCTGAAGAAGGGTCTCGACCCGAAACGTCGACAATTCCTTCTCTTCATAGATGCTGCCTCACCCGCTGAGTTACTCCGGCATTTTGTGTCCACTGCGGTAGCGACCTCCATATATAGTTGTGCAATACAGAGGCCAGTATTGTGCTTTGCAATCTGGAAATAGTCTCGCCTGCAAGTCAATAGTAGAGTGTAGAATTAGACCGTTACCCACCTGTGAATGTTTGAGGTGCGCTCATACATTCTGTCAGTCGGCGGTGATTAGATTAATGGACAGCTATTTCCAACTCTCTGAGCCTGTAACACCGTGAATGAGCGAAACTGTCCGACTAAACTCAACATTAAGCAGTTTCCAAAAATGCTTCAATCAAGAAATTGAAATTATTTCATCGGCACTCGGAATGGTGGGAGGGATTGTCCTCGTGAAATTGGAGGCAAAGTGGACGTTAGTGCTTAAGGAAATTAAATGAACTAATACATCACTGATGCAGGAGGCAGCCCCGATGCAGTCGTAGACATGGCGGTGAAAGACGGAGGAAAGGGCCAATGTACACCTGGAACAAGGACTGTTCGACGTACCCGACCAAAATGCATGCATATCCAGTGTTCATTCGGGACCACGTGGCTTTACCTTTAACTTGGTGAAAGTGACAGTAGTCTAAAGATAAGTTGTTCCGGGCGAGGATATATTGCACCGGCGGGGAAGAGTGTTAGGAAAGGGGCACTGAATGTGTCTCTATTCGAGGAAGAAGCGGAGAGCCTTGAAACTCAGAGCAGGAGAGAGATGTGATGGAATTGAACGACCATGGTGGGAATGACGCAATTGAGCCTCGATAGCTAATGTTATTAAAAAGATGAAGGGCGAGTGAGTTGTGGTTGACGGAGGTGTGAAGTGGCTCAAGACGAGGGATGAAATGGAATGGACGTACGTATAGATGGGTTCAACGGGGCAGCAGCAGGCAGTGACAATGGGTCTGCCAAGGCTGTCTGCTTTGTGGATTTTGGGGAGGAGCGGACAGCGTGGGGCCGGGGAACTATGAGGATGGTAGATGTGGAGGGGAGATCGCCGGAGGCGCTGCGATCAGAAACTGCCTGGGAGGTGATGGCCTAGTGTGCGTCCATGGGATCATGGTCGATGATAAGTATGAGGAGGTGTGATTGATGTGGGAGAAAACTTTGTCAGGGCTTTGAGAGAATAATCAGTAAAATTTACGCAAATGGAGATAAAATGGTTTATATCAGCCAAAGTACTGCCCATAACGGTGACGTGTAGAATTGTGGGGTTATGCCACAATACCAAGCCACGTTGTGAATTATGTCTTGCGGTACGTGCGAAAAATACACTGGGATATTTTGAGTAATACTTAAGATACACGTCACTGCTCTCACCAAAGCCGCAGTTTTCTCAGAGCAATATTTTACTCGTAAATTCTGATGACAAAATAGAGATAAATCGATCGAAGGTGAAAGCCACCGTTAGCCAGACAGAGCAATCGATGAAAATACATTGACAAAATGCAGCTTAAACGTGTGAGTTCAGTAGAGGAAGGAAATAGCAAGATAGATAATAGCTAGATAGAGAGCTAGATCGGGCTCTTAAAAATAGCGGAGTCAGGCGATATGGGGAGAAGGCAGAAACGTGGTACTGATTTGGGATGATCAGCCATGATCACATTGAATGGCGGTGCTGGCTCGCCTACACCTGCACCTATTGTCTATTGTCTATAATAGGAAAATAGGCAACTGACAACTCGCAGAGAATTACCTCTAAGATCAGAACCATTAAATCAGCTACGGCCATGGATACCAGATAGAGGGTTATACATCTGGAGAGACCACTCTTTCCCCGGGAGAGAAAGGTGATCGCCATCAGGATAGCTGTGGAAAAGACGAAACCAAAATCACCAACATTCATTTTTCCAGGAGAACATCAGTTTCACAGTTGTTCGAACGAAAGTAAATGAAGTATTTTAATATTTAAGAAGGAGCTGCAGATGCTGGAAAAATCGAAGGTAGATAAAAATGCTGGATAAACTCAGCGGGTGAGGCAGCATCTATGGAGTGAAGGAATAGGTGACGTTTCGGGTCGAACCCCTTCCTCAGACTGGAATATATAACATGCTCGTTTTACTCGTGTCGCCTACACATCTCTGATTATTGAATGAATACCCGGAAGGTGCAGTTCGGAAACTTAGAATACACAGAATATTGCGGAAAATGACATGACTGCATAAACAGACCCACAGTGCATCGAAGAAAGATTTTTAATTTCTGATGGGTATGGTTGATTCAAATTAATTGTGACGGCTATTCTCTCGTCCACGGAGGAACGTGGAGAGCAAAGAATATAGGCTAATTTACATATCACTGTCCAGCGCCATACCTTATCGTAAAACCTTCTATGTGCAGGCAGATCGTAGCATCAACTTTAAAACAAGAAGCATTCTGTAGTCAAAGCAGGTCTAATATATTGGATATAGAAGTAAATCGCAGAGTCTACGGTAAGTGTCGTTGGCAGACGTACCTTCCTCACAACCAGTCGCAGATTGATTTCGCGATAGATATGAATGCAAATACTGCATCCAATTCACTGCATCCATCCATTCCCTGCAAACCAGAAGCAAATTGAAGAATCCAGATCCCCGACAATACAGGACGGGTTGTGAGAAGAATCTAGAGCGCCCGGATCTTTGAGATATGGAAGAAGCCAGAGCTGACTTTTGATTCAACGCAATCAACAGGGAGCACGTGAAAATTCCACTCAGGAAGCGTCCCGGGGTCGAAAGAATGTGTCGACTGGGCTTGTTATCACTGGAATTTAGAAGGATGAGAGGGTATCTTATAGAAACATATAATATTCTTAAGGGATTGGGCAGGTTCGATGCAGGAATAATGTTCGCTATGTTAGGGGAGTCCAGGGATCACCGTTTAAGAATTAGGGGTAGGCTATTTAGGACTGAGATGGGGGGGTGCTTTTTCACCTATGAGAGTTCTGAATCTGTGCAATTCTCTGCCACAAAAGTCAGTGGAGTCCAATTCACTGAATGTTTTCCAGAGAGAGTTAGATTTAGCTCTTAGGGCTAACAGAATCATGGGATCTGGAGAAAAAGCACGAACGGGGTACTGATTTTGGATGATCAGGCATGATCATATTGAATGGCAGTGCTGGCTAGAGGGGCCGAATGCCCTACACCTGCACCTATTTTCTATGTTTCGATATTTCTCTGTCAAACCATGTCTCCGGTGCTGGAAGGCAGCAACACTCCGAGCTCCGCTAATGTGCAGCCAGGTGCTCCGTTGTCCTTCTGCGTGCGAAAGAGCCTCGGCGGCAGCGGGGTCCTCGGCGGCAAAGGGAGCATCGGTGGAAGGATGGCCTCGCGGTCGCCCCGCGATCAGCGGTCTATGAGCGTGAGGGTGGGAGGGGAAGACAATGTGGACCCGGCGTGGGGGGACCACCGTGAAGAACGATGGAGGACCCGGCGTGGGGGGACCACCGTGAGGGACGGTGGGAGAACAAAGGGGGACCCGGTGTAGGGGGGGGGGGCACTCTAGTTCAGAATCCTCTGGCCAGGGGATAAGTCTGCTCTTGTTTGTTCATTTGTTCCGCTGAATGTATTGTGCACACGGCAGCCAGCAAACACTCGCTTGTATTTTTATTTTTGTTTTCACTTTAAATTTCAAGTTGTTCTGTACCTTGTGTGTTGTGACTGTCGGAAGACCAATTTCCCTCTGGGGATGCATAAAGTTTGATCGTATCGTCTCGTATACTGCTGGCTGGTAGGTTACTTATCCACATGTTGTCGCTCGGGCATCGGCTCATTGCAGAAACTTTGGGGAAATTGAGAAGAGCTCATCAAATGAAACACCGATTACAGTTGGACGCGACACAGACCAGATTGACTGAACTGCCGCCCTCCATATCGTTAAGGCAGCATTCACCGCATGCGTCATCAGTCCACTTCGATTTGGCGATTAATAATAATTACAGTCTTTTTTTCACACCGTTGATGGAGTAAGAAACGTCCGCACGAACTACAGATTGGTATCGCACATCTGTATACACCCTGTTAATTCATTATGCGGTGAATATGACGCGCACAAGCAGCTGTGCCGTGGCAGGAGCACGCCAGATTCTCCTTTGGAGGAAAAGTTATAACAAAATTATGGTTTCTTGTTTTGCCTAGTACACAGCCTCCGCAACATAACGCGTGCCTAATTTAGCCAATCCAATCCAATCCCACTGACGCACGAAATATATACCCGATTTTCCAACCTAGGACACGCGCCCTATATTATTGACAATCGACAGATTAATTGCTCATCCCTATCGATAATATGAAAGCTTTTTCCCGATCACAGAGCAAAGAGCACCGCCAGAACACATACAATAGTATCAACACAGTCCAATCCTGTATGAGTGATCCTGGAACGTTCTGCCTGTGTCCACGTTGGTTTCCTCCGGGTGCTCCGAATTCCTCCCACATCCGAATGACGTGCGAGTTTGTAGATTAAGTGGCCATTGTAAAATGTCCCATAGTGTGTAAGGAGTGAACGAGAATGTGGGATAACATTGAAATGGTGTAAAGGGGCGATCCATGATCGGTGTGGACTCGGTGACCAACGAGTCTGCTTCCATTCTGCATCTTTAAAGTATTTTGGGTACAGCACAGGGGCAGGTGCTTCAATCTACAAGGTCTATACCAAATGTAACGCCAATTTAAACAAAGCTCACGTTTACATATGTCTATATCCTCCGATCTCTGCTTGTCTATCTGCCTGTCTAAACGATGCTGGATCTATTGGCAATTGATTCGATTGTTTAGTTTACATTTTCGGTGACAATAATTGGATCAGTAACTCAAGCAATAAGTAATAACACAGATATTTTTAACAGTAAAGGCTAGACGGCGAAACATAGGTACAGAATAATAAAGCGTTTACCAGGAACACCAATGATGACAAAGATACGGTAGAAGATATTCTCTACCTGTTTGAGTACCGGCAGTTCCATGTCCAGAGATAATCGACGTTTCCTGCCAGTGGTCTGACAGGCTTTTTAAGTTGTTAAAGTTGCCTGCATATTTCCCAGAGAAAACCTATGAATACTAATCAAGGCAAATTCATTGGGATTAGTGTCTAGTCACTTAAACAAACAAATTTAGCCTCCTCGCGTTAAAGGCTGCTAAGTATGTTATTGTGTAATAACTGCCAGCAATGTCGGTTGTTCTATAAAATAGATATTACGTTATTCTATTGCAGAAAATAGAGAGAAATGTGTCCGAACATTTATTTGTTAGTATATTCGCATTCTCTGCTTCCTGCAGCAAGGTAATGTTGAATTATCCACGCATATCCATGTGCCAATCTAAAAGCCTCTTGCACCGCATTCTCACATCTGTTTCCACCACCATTCCTGGCAGCCCGTTCCATTTCCTGCAAATAAAAAAACGTGCCTGTGTACCTCCTTTAAACATTGACACTCTCACCTTGAATATATGCCCTCTAGTCCATCCCAGCATGGAAAACGTCTCTGACTGTCTATCTCATCTATGCCTCTCATAATATTATATATTTATATCAGGGCTCACTTCAACCTTCGTCATAATGGAAAAAAACGATCCAGGTTTGTCCATGTTCTCCTTGTAACTAATACAGTTCAATTGAAAATTTCGCACCCACTACAAAGGCTCCGCCTCATTGCAATTAGCGGGCGGCTAGAACAGCTCACAACGCTCCAAGTGAGTCCTAACGAAAGTGTGAGAGAACTGCATCATGACTTCGTGACATTCGCAATCAAAGCCCGCCCAATGAAGGCAGGGATTCCATACGCCTCCTTTACCATTCTTTCTGCTTGTGGTGCCACCTTTGGGGAGCTATGGATCTGGACCCTAACGTCGTTCTGCACCTTCGTGTTGTTACGAGTCCTGTTGTCAACCTTATAGCTTCGTCTTACATTGAACTCCACAAATGCAACACATCCCAGTTACTGGGATTTAAACCCATCTGCCATTTTCCCGCCTATTTCTACATCTGACCTACATCTACTGTGTAGTTTGACAGCCTTTCCCCCTTTCCAGTAATATTTGCTTTATCTGCAAACTTACAACCGATGTCTATCTCTATGCCAGCAGGATGAAAGAGATATATTTTGAAATAAGTAGGAACATGCCCAATAAGCTTCAATAATGCAGAATAATTCCCCTCTTCTATTATAGATGAGGCTCTCACTGGGGTCTCCCCGATATCCCGCAGCTCCGCTCTTACTCCCCCTCCCGCCACTCGTAACAATGACAGAGCCCCCTTGTCCTCACCTTCCACCCCATCAGCCGTCGCATACAGCATATAATCCGCCAACGTTTTCTACACCTCCAAAGGGATCCCACTACTGGCCACGTCTTCCAATCTCCACCGCTTTCAGCTTTTCGCAGAGACCGTTCCCCCCTAACTCCTTGGTCAACTCGTCCCTTCTCACGCAAACCACCCCTCCCCTGGTAATTCCCCTGCAACCGCAGGAGATGCAACACCTGTCCCTTAACCTTCCCCCTCGACTCCATCCAAGGACCCAAAGTCTTTCCAGGAGATGCAGAGGTTCACCTGCACCTCCTCCAACCTTATATATTGCATCCGCTGTTTCTGGTGTCAACTTCTCTATATCGGCGAGACCAAGCGCGGGATCGGCGATCGTTTCGCCGAACACCTCCACTCAGTCCGTCTTACCCAAGCTGATCTCCTGATGGCGCAGCACATCAACACCCCCTCCCATTCCCAATCTGACCTTTCTGTTCTGGGCCTCCTCCATTGTCAGAGTGAGGCCCAGCCAAATTAGAGGAACAGCACCTCATATTTCGCTTGGGTAGTTTACACCCAACTGTATGAACATTGACTTCTGAAACTTCAGGTAGCCCTTGCTTTCTCTTTCCATCCCCTCCCCCTTCCCAAGTTCTCCCACTAGTCTTACTGTCTCCGCCTACATTCTTTCTTTGTCAAGCCCCCTCCTCTGACATCAGTCTAAAAAAGGGTCTCGACCCGAAACGTCGACAATTCCTTCTCTTCATAGATGCTGCCTCACCCGCTGAGTTACTCCGGCATTTTGTGTCTACTGCGGTAGCGACCTCCATATATAGTTGTGCAATACAGAGGCCAGGATTGTGCTTTGCAATCTGGAAATAGTCTCGCCTGCAAGTCAATGGTAGAGTGTAGAATTAGACCGGTACCCACCTGTGAATGTTTCAGGTGCGCTCATACATTCTGTCAGTCTGCGGTGATTAGATTAATGGACAGATATTTCCAACTCTCTGAGCCTGCAACACCGTGAATGAGCGAAACTGTCCGACTAAACTAAACATTAAGCAGTTTCCAAAAAGGCTTCAATCAAGAAATTGAAAGTATTTCATCGGCACTCGGAATGGTGAGAGGGATTGTCCTCGTGAATTTGGAGGCAAAGTGGACGTTAGTGTTTAAGGAAGATAAATGAACTAATACATCACTGATGCAGGAGGTAGCCCAGATGCAGTCGTAGATGTGGCGGTGAAAGACGGAGGAAAGGGCCAATGTACACCTGGAACAAGGACTGTTCGACGTACCCGATCAAAATGCATGCATATCCAGTGTTCATTCGGGACCACGTCGCTTTACCTTTAACTTGGTGAAAGTGAGAGTAGTCTAAAGATAACTTGTTCCGGGCGAGGAGATATTGCGCCGGTGGAGAAGAGTGTTAGTAAAGGGGCATTGAATGTGTCTCTATTCGAGGAAGATGCGGAGTGCCTTGAAACTCAGAGCAGGAGAGAGATGTGATGGAATTGTACGACCATGGTGAGAATGACGCAATGTGGCCTCGATAGCTAATGTTATTAAATAGATGAAGGGCGAGTGAGGTGTGGTTGACGGAGGTGTGAAGTAGCTCAAGACGAGGGATGAAATGGAATCGACGTACGTAGAGATGGGTTCAACGGGGCAGCAGCAGGCAGTGACAATGGGTCTGCCAATGCTGTCTGCTTTGTGGATTTTGGGGAAGAGGTAGAAGCGGACAGCGTGGGGCCGGGGAACAATGAGGATGGTCGTTGTGGAGGGGAGATCGCCGGAGGCGCTGTGATCAGAAACAGCCTGCGAGGTGATGGCCGGGTGTGCGTCCGTGGGATCATGGTCGATGTGTAAGTATGAGGAGGTGTGCGAGAGCTGATCTCTTACCTCAACTGGGTACTGGTCAGCCCGCCAGATTACAATGTCATCAAGTCAAGTGAGTTTATTGTCATGTGTCCCTGATAGGACAATGAAATTCTTGCTTTGCTGCAGCACAACAGAACATAGTAGGCATTGACTACAAGGCATTCTATAAATATATACACACATGAATCAATATACTGATAAAGTGCAAATAACAGTATTGGCTAATAAAGTTCAGTGTTATGTCCGAACCAGGTTTAATAGCCTGATGGCTGTGGGGAAGTAGCTATTCCTGAACCTGGTCGTTGCAGTCTTCAGGCTCCTGTACCTTCTACCTGAAGGTAGTAGGGAGATGAGTGTGTGGCCAGGATGGTGTGGGTCCTTGATGATACTGCCAGCCTTTTTGAGGCAGCGACTGTGATAGATCCCCTCGATGGAAGGGAGGTCAGAACCGATGATGGACTGGGCAGTGTTTACTACTTTTTGTAGTCTTTTCCTCGCCAGGGCGCTCAAGTTGCCGAACCAAGCCACGATGCAACCGGTCAGCATGCTCTCTACTGTGCACCTGTAGAAGTTAGAGAGAATCCTTCTTGACAAACCGACTCTCCGTAATCTTCTCAGGAAGTAGAGGTGCTGATGTGCTTTCTTAATAATGGCATCAGTGTTCTCGGACCAGGAAAGATCTTCAGAGATGTGCACGCCCAGGAATTTGAAGCTCTTGACCCTTTCAACCATCGACCCGTCGATATAAACGGGACTGTGGGTCTGGAATTTACTGGAATTTACTATTTTACTGGAATCCCCCGTCTGATGCAACTTGGAAGCTATTTGTGTTCAAAGGATGGAAGGGTTCATGAAGTAAGAATGGAAGATGCGTTGGTTGCCATGCAGTAAGACATAGAGATGTAATATGTGCAGAGTTACAACATCATTAGTCTCGGGTGGTCTGTGGTAACACTTGAGCAACCTTGCGTAGGAAGGAAATGCAGATGCTGTTTTAAATCGAAAATAGACACAAAATGCTGGAGTAACTCAGTGGGACAGGCAGCATCTCTGGAGAGAATGGGTGATGTTTCGGGTCGAGACCTTTCTTCAGCAAACTTGCTTTGAGAACAGTCCAACATGTATAGCAGACCTTGTTCATGTCCACAGTTACAGTCATAGAACCATAATGTACGGAAACAGGCCCTTCGGCCCAGCTTGCCCATGCCGGCCAAGGTGCACCAGCAACTCCATCCCCACCTGCTCATGTTTGGTCCATATACCTCTAAACATTTCCTGTCCACGTATCTATCCAAATGTCTTTTAAAAGCTGTGATAATTTCTGCCTAACTACCTCCTCCGGCGGCTCATTTCATAACCACCACCTGCTGTCCGAAAAAGTTGCCCCTCAAATCTATCCCCTCTCACCTTAAACCTATCTCCTCTGGTTCTTGATTCCACTACTCTGGGTAAAAGACTGTGCCTCTTCACTTCCTGAAGCCCATCACAATCTCCTTTGTTTGCAGTCAAACACAAGAAACTCCAAATGCTGGGATGTTGAGGAAACCAGAAAGGGCTGTACAAACTCAGACGGTCAGGTTGCACTGTGGAGGGAAATAGAACAGGTGGCGTTTGGAGTCGGGCACAAGGAAGTGCAGCGGAATCCTGAACAAAAGACAATGTGCTGGAGTAACTCAGCGGATCAGGCAGCACCTGGGGCGGGAATGGACACAAATAACTTCAGATGCTGTAAGCCTAAGCATGAGTTTCGACTCGAAGCGTTGCATGTCCATTTCCCTCCACAGATGCTGACCGACCCGCTGAGTTCCTCCTGTACTCATTTCATAGGTAATAGGAGCAGAATTAGGCCATTCAGCCCATCAAGTCTACTCCACCTTTCAATCATAGCTGATTTATCTTTCCCTCCTAATCCCATTCTAGTGCCTTCACCCCATAACCCCTGACAGCCTTACTAATCAAGAATCTATCTATCTCTGTCATACAATTATCCACTGACTTGGCCTCCACATCATTATGTGGCAAAGAATTCCACGGATTCACCACCATCTGACTAAAGAAATTCCTTCTCATCCCCTTCCTAAAAGAACGTCCTTTAATTCTGAGGCTGTGACCTCTTCTGTTGTGGGGTAGACTGAGACAGACTCTCCACTCCCCCCCACCCGCCCCCCTCCCCAATCTTTGCACAGTCTCAATCCTTTTCCACTAGTCACTTTAATTTCATGTTTCATATATTTTGTTTTTATTACTGTTGGCAGATCAATTTCCCTCCTGGGATGAATAAAGTTCTATCGTATCTTATCGTTCATCCCATCTTCGAGCACTGGGTTCATAGCTCGGCAATTCAAGTACATATTTAGCCAGTTTAAATGTGGTCAGTATTTCTGTCTCCATCACACTCTACTGGCAATGATTTCCTGACCCCTCCCACCTCTGTGTGGAAAATGTTTCAATCTCTCCTCCGAATCCTACCGATCACATCCAATCTTTCATTTTGTTTTGACTGCTCTATTAAGGACAGTAGGTCTTCCCTATTACTCTGTTCAGGTCCCATATTAATCCAACCCTCAGCTTCCTGAGAGGAACGGTGGTGCAGCGGTAGAGTTGCTGCCTTACAGCGCCCGAGACCCAGGTTCGATTCCGACTATGGGAGTTTTCTGTGTGGAGTTTGTACGCTCTCCCCGTGACCGCATGGGTTTTCTCCGAGATCTTCGATTTCCTCCCACACTCCTAAGACGTAAAAGTTTGTACATTAATTGTCTGGTTTAAGTGTAAAATTGTAAATTGCATCTAGTGTATGTGTAGGATAGCGTTAATGTGCGGATGGCTGTATCTCTAAACTAAAAATAAACTAAAGAACCACAAGCTATTGAAATATTCCTGACATGGGCAACTGGGTCATCTTGGTCAGCAAGAACGAATTGGGCCAAAGGGCCTTTTTCTGTTCTGGATGACTCTATGGCTAATTTACTCAGTCTCTGTAGATCTCAACTGCATCCCCTCCAGTGCCATCATTGGTATGGCCCTGGCGTGTGTTATAGAGCAGAGGAATCTTGGAGTACAGGTACAGAGTTCCATGACACTGGCATCAAAGGTATTTAGGGCAGTAAAGAAGGCTTTTGGTATATTGGGCTTCATCAAACATGGTATTAAGGATCGAAGTTGAGACGTTACGTTACATTTGTACAAGACGTTGGTGAGGCCACAGTTGGTGTATTGTGTTCAGGTTTAGTCACCCTGCCATAACAAGGATGTCATTAAGATGGAAAAAGCGCAGACAAGATAAACAAGGATGTTGCTGGGACTCAAGAGACTGAGCATAGGGATATCTGAATTAGGGTCTTGACCCGAAGCATCACTTTTTCCTTTTCTCCAGAGATGCTGCCTGACCCGCGATGTTAGTCCAGCTTTTTCTTTGTATATTTTGAGCATCGGGAGAAGTTAGGCAGGCTAGAACTTCTTAGAGCACAGGAGGCTGAGGGGTGATCTTATAGAGGTGAATAAATCATGAGGAGAATAGATAGGGTGAATGCCCAGTCTTTTATCCAGGATAGGGGAATCAAGAACCAGAGGGTATATGTTTAAGGTGAGAGTGACAAGATGTAATAGGAAGCTGAGGGACTTTGAGGGTGGTGGGTATATAGAACGAAATGCCAGAGAAGGTAGTTGAGGCAGGTACTATAACAGCATTTAAGATACTTGGACTGATACATGGACAAATAGGATTAGCTGAGATGGGACATCATGGTTGGCAAGGATGAGTTTTCACTTTACCTCAGTACACGTGACAATAAACCACACTACCTATACCAAAGAGTTGGGAAAGGTAGCTGTTTTCCATGCCGTATGACCCTAAGACATATAAAGAGGGTGGCAAATCTGAGGAATGTTTTGCCACAGAAGGTTGTGGAGGCCGTCAGTGGATATATTTAAGGCAGATAAATAGATTCTTGATTAGTACAGGTTTCAGAGGTTATGGGGAGAAGGCAAAATTGGGTTAGGAGGGAGAGATAGAGCAACCATGGCAAAGTAGACTTGATGGGCCGAATGGCCTAATTCTGCTCCTATGGCTTATGATCTTATGATCTATGTACTTCACCTAATGACTACTGTATTTGCTTGCTGGGCAGGTGTTGGTGGGTCACATGAGGCATTTGGAGCTAGTTCCATGCTGGTGCTCATGGCTACATTTGTGATGATCATTGGAGCATTGTAGAGAAGAGGAGCAATGAGGAGAGAGGCCAGGTGTGATTACAGGTGAGTGAGCACATAGACTCCTTCAGTAAGACTCGATGATGTGACAAACTCACTTCTCATTTCTGATCCAATCTCTTCTCATTTCTCCTTTCCAGATGAACATCCGGTCCTAATCTGAATACTGGATGAAGCTTCTACCTGTTACAATGATGAGTGGCTGTATACCTCATCAAGAAGGGTCTCCACCCGAAATGTCGCCTATTCATTTTCTCCAGAGATGTTGCCTGACCCGCTGAGTTACTCCAGCAGTTATTGTCTATCTTCAGTTTAAACCAGCATTTGCAGTTCCTTCCTATTCATCAAGCTTAGTGTTGCCTCCAGTGTAGTGACTGGTTGCTGAGTCTTCTGCTACTTTGCAACAAACTCTTTTAGCAATGTTTCAACTTTGTGTTACATTTCACTCAGAATTTAATTTTGATGTTTGAGGTTTTCATCTTATAGTCATACAGCACAGTAACAGGCCCTGCGGCCCATCTCGTCCATTCTGGCCAAGATGTTCCATCTGAACTAGTCCCATTTGCTTGCGTTTGGCCCTTATCCCTCAGAACCTTTCTCACTGAACTACCTGTCCAGTGTCATTTAAATGCTGAAATGGTACTTGCCTCAACCAGCTCTTTTACTTAATTTTAGTCAGATCGTGAAAACAGGATCTTCGTCCCATCGAGTCCATGCCGACCAGTGATCACCCCATACACTAGCACTACATACACACTGGGGTCAATTTACATAAGCCAATTAATCTACCAACCTGTACGTCTTTGGTGTGTGGGTGGAAACCAGAGCACCCGGAGAAAATCCACATGGTCACAGGGAGAATGTAAAAACTCTCTTTAGACAGCACCCATAGTCAGGATCGAACTTGGGTATTTATCTGGCACTGCAAGGCAGCAACTCTATCATTGTGCCACTGTGCTGCCCAGTGCCCATACTCCGCCAGCTTGGGCCATATACCCACCATCCTCTGAGGAAGGAAGGTTCCCACAGGTTTCTATTAAATCTTGCCCCTCTCACCTAAACCTAAGTCCACTGGTTCTTACTTTCCTTTCAAGGACTGCTTGAGATGAGCTGCTCCTCCCCAATTTGGCAACAGCATTAGGAGTACTCCATTGCCGGTGTGGTGTGTGTTAGACCATTGCTGCCAAATTTGTGCCCACAAGGCAATGTGATGAGAGCAGAGAAAGCTTTACTGGGCATTTGGAAATGCCTCGTTGGAAGTGGGAATGCAGAATGATAACACTTTCTACTCAAGAAGAACTCTATCCCCAATTGGAGACTGCCAGTGAGGAGCATGTTGTTTAAAATGTGAGCAGAACCCGGTAAATATTTGGTCAAAGATAGACACAAAATGCTGGAGTAACTCAGCGGGACAGGCAGCTTCTCTCGAGAGAGGGAATGGGTGACGTTTTGGGTCGAGTCCTTCTGAAGGCTGAACTGAACTGCATGATAGAGATGGAGAGGAGGGGATGTGAAGATGAACTGCAGTTATAGAATCAGAGTTGTCTTCACTGTCGCAAAATCTAAAACAATAACCTGAAGTGTGTCATACCCCAGAGTCAGATGTACCATTTGATGTTGTTGGGTGGTCCACATATAACACAATTATATTTGCAGTGACAGAGAAGACACTCGTTGCTGTTGCCCTGTCAACATCACTGGTCCATAGAGAGAGCGCGGTCATTTCCTTAGACCATAAGACATAGGTGAAGAATTAGCCATTCAGTTCATTGAATCTGCTCCACCATTCGATCATGGCCAATCTATTTTACCCTCACAACCTTCTCCCCGTAACCTTTGATGCTCTTACTAATCAAGAACCTATCTATCGCCGCTTTAGAACAACCCACAGCAGTAACCTTTGAGCGTTGTAAGGCGGCAAATCTACTGCTGCGCCACCATGCTGCCAACATATGTCATTCCTTGGATGCTATCAAGCTTCTTCAGTGTTGATGGAGTTGTACTCTCAGCCCCCAGATCCCATAGGCTTATCACTTCTACAACTGCTACAAGCTACTAGCAGCTACCCCACCCTTTTAATCTCTCAATCTTCGATAAAACCCTTCACCAACACCCCACCAACACCCAACCATATATTACACCTCGCCAAGTTTGACAAAGCTTTCGAATGTTGCTCCCCAGTGTCTCTGAAGGGGCTTTCACATGTTCCAAAGTGTGCTATGTGACAGCTATCGTCGAGATCTACTGTGCGTTGAGAGTGCTGTCCATTTGCACGGGATCCTGGTGAATCCTGAAGCAGCAGATTGCGAAGGAGGCTAACTCCCAACTGGCAGCAGGGAGACAGACCCCGCCCTGCTTGACGGCTTGAGTTTTTCATAGTTTTTCATAGAAAATAGACATGAAATGTTGGCGTAACTTTTGGTTGGCGCAGCGGTAGAGTTGCTGCTTTACAGCGATTGCAGCGCCGGAGACCCGGGTTTGATCCTGACTACTGGTGCTGTCTGTACAGAGTTTGTATGTTTTGTAAGGGCCTGTTTCCACACCGTATCTCTAAACTAAACTCAACGGGTCAGGTGGCATCTCTGGAGAAAAGGAATAGGTGACATTTCAGGGTCCATACCCTTCTTCAGCCTGAGCCAGGGGAGAGGGAGAATAGATGACTAGTTTGCATCTACCCTGACTCTCAGTCCGAAGAAGGGTCTCAACCCGAAATGTCATCTATTTATTCCTTTTCTCCAGAATGCTGCCTGACCCGATGAGCTACTTCAGCATTTTGTGTCTACCTTCGGTGTAAACCAGCGTCTGCAGTTCCTTCCGACACATGTCTTTTTTCAAACTCGTGTACATTGGAAATCATTTGACACTGATTAAAAATTTAAATATGATAAAACCCCAATAACGTGGCACCCAATTATTCAGAATGCAGATCTAGTATCTGGCTAGATATGAGCTGGGGGTCGAGAATGTAGGTGGAGGGGTCCTGACTCTCAAGAATCAAGAGTCACAAGTGTTTAATAGTCATATGTACGTAAAATGGAACAATTAAATCCTTACTTGCAGCAGCGTAACAGGCCAGTAAACAGTAATCAAAGATAACATAATAAACAAAAATAATTCAAAATATTGAAAACCCCCCAATATTATTGCGAAGATCCTGAAGTCCTTAGTGCACCTGAGACACTTTGTAGTTTATCGTTTATTTGGTGTTTGTAGAGTTCAAGTGGTTGATGGTTGTTGGGATGAAGCTATTCTTGAACCTTGAGATCACGGTTTTCAGACTCTAATACCTTCTTCCCGATGGCAGGAGTGCAATGGGAGCAATGGGTGAGGGCCACATATCCTCCTTTACATCAGTTATACCAAAGAAGGCTAAGTAACTGTTTTGCCGAACACTTGTGTCTGTCTGCCAAGGCCTGCTGGATCACCTGGTTGCTAGCCGTTTTAACACCCCTTCCCATTTCCAGACCAAAGTTTGTGTCTTGGGCCTCCTCCATTGCCAGAGGAAGGCCACACGCAATTCGGAGGAACAGCACCTCGTATTCCGCTTGGGTAGTTAACAAACAAATGATATGAACACTGAACTCTCCAATTTCAAGTAATGCTTCCCCAAACCCTTCTCTTTCCTGTGCTCCCCCCTCCTTTGCACAGCCATTTCTCCCACCACCTCCCATCGCCATAACCCCGCTCCTTTCCACTCCTTTATACGTTCATCTCTCATCCACGTCCCCTATATCCCCTTTATCCTCTCTCTTTCTCCTTTCACCTGCCCCCATCCATCCACACCCTTCCCTTCGGCTTTGCGTTGCACTCCTCTTCTTTTCTCCTTATTCTTTTGTACCCTTTTCACCTCTGGCCTTTGTTACTAACTCCACCCACCTCACCTGTACAGGTACAACTCCAAGGATGTCAACTGCGAATGTGGTATTGAATCACAAACAATCGAACACCTGTTGAAATGCCCACAACTGGAATACCAATTAAATAGCTGCTGATCTCAAAGCCTACAATGAAGATGCCGTGAAGTTTGTTCAGCTCTGGCTGAACAATATCTAATCATGTGATGTGGACTTGATAAGAAGACCTGTACAGGTGTCAGGGGTTATAGGGAGAACGTAGAAGAATGTGGTTAGGAGGGAGAGATAGATCAGCCATGATTGAATAGTGGAATAGACTTGATGGGCAGAATGGCATAATTCTGCTCCTATTACATGACCTATTACATCCACCAATCACTTGCCCGACTATTTCCCTTCCTTTGAGGGCCTTGACTCAAAACGTCATCTGTCAATTTGCTCCCCAGATGCTGCCTAACCTGTAGGCTTTCTCCAGCAGTTTGTGTTTTGCTCTAGATTCCAGCAGCTGCAGTTTCTTGTGTCATCACTGATTTTGGTTTAGGACAGGAGCCAGGATCTCTGACATCAACATATCTCAAACATATTTTTAAAAACTGCATTTGGTGTTCTTAAGTTCATGTTAGAGGAGCAGAATTAGGTCATTCGGCCCATTAAGCCTACTCCACCATTCCATCATGGCTGATCTATCTTCCCCTCACAACACCGTTCTCCTGCCCTTCGCTCCATAACCTCTGACACCCGCACGAATCAAGAATCTATCATTGTCTGCCTTAAAAATATCAATTGACGGCCTCCACAGCCTTCTGTGGCGATGAATTCCACAGATTCACCACCCTCCGACTAAAGAAATTCTTCAACTCTTTCGTAAAGGCATGTCCTTTTATTCTGAGGCTATGGCCTCTGGTCCTCAACTTTCCCAGTAGTGGAAACATCCTCTCCACATCCACACTATTCGGTAAATTTCAATAAGGTCCCCCCCTCATCCTTCTACTCTACAGCGAGTCCAGGCCCAGTGCCGTCTAACGCTCATCATATGTTAGCCCTCTCATTCCTGCGATAATAGGGAATTCTCTGAAAAATCCGTTGGGCAAGCACCAATAAAGTTCTAAGGTTTCAAAATTATTGGAGTTTTACTGTAATAAGAAAGTCTGAATGCGCACACAAAAATAATTTGAAACATATATTCAATTAAACTATAAGGGAAGTTGTTCTTACCTTTCTGCAGACAGTTCATTTCTCCCATTCATGTAAATGGTCTGTTGTACATATCGCTGGAGAACTTGCCCTGGAATTAGTAGTCTGAATTACCAGACTGAGGGCTGGAAGTGTGCATGACTTCCCCAGCTTTGGAAACAGATCATTTCCAGACCCATTCCCTGGCAGATTTTCGAAAGTTTGGCCAAGTGTTAATATGGAAGATTGCAGAGCCCCCTAGTGGCTACATTCTGCGATTACAGGTTGAGCAGTTTCCAAAGCAACAAGTAATTACATGTAGACACAAAAAGCTGGAGTAACTCAGTGGGGCAGGCAGCATCTCTGGAGAGAAGGAATGGGTGACGTTTCGGGTCGAGGCCTTCTTCAGATTGGTTAGGGTTAAGGGAAACGAATGATATAAACGATAATGTTGAGAGATGAAGAACAATGAATTAAACATATGCACAAAAGTAACGATGATAA